>JAQQSU010018981.1:0-10359 GCA_028627135.1 Pseudochirops cupreus
AGATATGCCCACATACAAGTATTAAAGGGTTACTGCATTAGGAAGGTTGAGAACCACTGACATACATATATATTTGTGTGTATGTATATATATGTATGTTCCTATCTAATTTATATATAAATATATATAATGTGTATATATATGTATATGTACATATATATGTATGTGTCTGTGTATACAGAGACAGAGACAGGGAGAGACAGAGACAGGAAGAGAGAAAAATGGGTGAGAAGAGTCAATCAATGAAATCCTAGTTCTCCTAGAAATCTATGGACAGATTTTTGCCTTATTTTCAGGCTGCAACCAGGATTTGCACCTTCTTTCCTAGGGGACTGTGTTCTAATTAGTAAGAATTCTCCATATTTAGACTGACTTAGATTAGCCGATGTTACTGTCCAGTCATCGTTATGGCTGCATGTGCCTTCTATCTGTATCCTTCCCCTCATCCTTTC
Organism: Pseudochirops cupreus; assembly: GCA_028627135.1. Taxonomy (NCBI): domain Eukaryota; kingdom Metazoa; phylum Chordata; class Mammalia; order Diprotodontia; family Pseudocheiridae; genus Pseudochirops; species Pseudochirops cupreus. Next base: position 453 of record JAQQSU010018981.1, read on the forward strand.
CAACTGCTGGGTTGTAAATATTTGTTTTCACGTTGTCTCCCCCTATAGAATGTGAACTCCTTGGGAATAGAAATTTTGTTTTGTTTCTTCTTTAGCACAGCACCTATTCCATGATAAGCACTTAATAGATATTTTTTGACTGACTAAACTATTATTAAATTAATACTATCATTCCTGGAAAGATTACATCAATGAATTGTTCTGTTTGGTGGCTCTATTCAACAATCCTGTTATTTCCTAGATAAAGAATAAAAAAATCCTTTCAAGCACTACTATTTGTTTATCATTCTCTTCTCTTATTAGAATGTTAGATCCCTGAGGTCAAATACTATCTTTTTGATTCTGTCATTTCTATCACTTTTCCTTAGCACAGTACTTGGCACATCAGTAAGTGCCTAATGAATGTATGTTTCATTTCTTTGTCCCTGCATTCTTGGGGACATTTAAATGTATTTACTTTGAAGCAAGACAGTCCATGATTTAGTTATTATATGATCTGATGTATGACTGACACAGACTATTTGGGAAATTAGCTAAAGGTTAAGATAATTATAGATAACAGACAATCCCTGAAGTTCATTCAAATTTTGATAGCAAGTATCACAGAAGAATCCAATCCTGTCATTCTTGTCCCAAGACCAAATCTCCTTAAGTCACATAGGTTGTTCATTTCTTATAATTTATCTCCAGCAGAAAACAAGTCTCTATATGTTTCCATTCTTCTATCTCTAGGGGAACCACCCTCCCAATTGGCAACTACTTCTTCTGGCCCACTATTTTAGGGAAAAAACAAACAAAAACAAAATACCAGACTCACTTCACTTTACTGTCTACTCTCTGCCTATCTTCTGGACAAATATTAGTGATGTCAAACCCAAGGAAGAAATGATTTTCTACAAGCTACGTATTGACTTAGAAAACCACAAATTAATATTATTTATATTATGCTGCACTTTTTGTTCATTTTGTTAAATATTTTCCAATTACAACTTAATATGATTTAATTAGCACTCCAGAATTTTGAGAGCTGCTTGTGCCCTAAGGACCTGATGTTTGGCACCCCTCAATTTGACAACCAGCTCCCATTACACTCTGAACTCCTAGAGAACAGGGATTAACTTTTGACTTTCTGTTTGTTCCTAGGGTTTAGCACAATCTCTGTCGCATAGTATATACTTAAAAATGTTTATTGACTATTAACTGATGTGCTTATTATATTACCACTATATGTATGCCTTTTTATTCCTCCCACCCCCACCACCACCATAGTGCTAGAACCCAGATCAAAGCAACTCTTGATTTGGTCCATGATAGGATTGATCAGACTACTCCCTTTGGTCTTTATAACTCTTCTTGTATCTTTCAAATCTAAAATATACTTCACTGGCTACCATTCTACTACATGTGTTCATTCCCATTATTAGATTGTCACCTTCTTAAATGCAAATGATATTTTTTACTTTTGTATTTGCATTCCCAATGCATCATTGAAGCTTGGAATATATTAAGCACTTCATAAATATAGATTTTTAATTAATTACCTGATGAACTAATTAATTGATTGATTTAATCTGTCCATTGTATACCTTTCAACATGCTATAAATAATATACCTATTGGTCTCCTAAGTCATCGATTAATTTCTAGGCCAGAGGTGGGTAATCTGTGGGCTTGAGATTACATGTGGCCTTCTATGTCTTCAAGTCTGGCCCTTTCACTGTGAAATTGGTATTTAGTCAAAGGGTCACACTTGAGCACCCAGAGGGCCACATGTGACCTCAAGGCCACAAGTTCCCTAGCCCTGGTAGACTTTTTCTTTTAAAAATAGATTTTAAAAGATAGGGCTGACCATGTCCATACCAGGCTTAAGATTTCATATCATCCCCAGGTCAAAATACAAACTCTTCTATTTACCATTTAACAAGTCTGTCAGAATCTGGCTGTGCCCTATATTTCCAGACTTGTTTTACATTAATCCTTGTTGATTTCATCAGCTCCCAAGGGTTAAATTACCATCTCCATGCATTTAATTTTAGATTAGCCATAAACTCTCTCATGATGTACAGTCTTGAATCTCCAACTTCATATTGGAAACTTCAAATTGGATATAATAGATACCTCAAAGTCAACATACCCAAAGTTGCACTTATTAACTAGCCACCTCAACTTTTCTTCCTAACTTTGTTATTACTGTCATCATCTTCCAAGTCACCTTGGGGCTCAATCTAGTTTTCACCCTTGACTCCCCAACCCCAGTAAGATCTAATTGTGATATATGAATAGTGGAATACTATTGTGGTATAAGACGCAATGAAATGGACAGACTGTGAAGACCTCTATGCCGAACTAAGAAAAAAGTTTATAAAATTATTATAGCACTATGGAGAAAGACCTTATAAGTCTTTCAATGACATGTATAGGGTTAATGGAATATAACATCTTCCCCGTCCATTAATAGGCCTATGCAACCACATATGAACCCTTTTTCCTATGGAAGCGGGGCCATGTTCCCAAGATATAAACTTACACAGATATTTCCATCAAGGATGTCTTTCTTTTTTGAGCTCTGGCCCAGTTCACAGCTGTGACACATCCTGAGTCACATGGAGCCCATTAAGTGAAAATTATATATATTACGGGGGATTTATATTGTGTTTTCTAGGGGGAAGCTTGCTTATAGGGAAGCTTGCTTGCAGGAAGACTTTCACACCTTTTGGCACTGAGACAACTAGTCACTGAGTCATGTGGGATGAGCCTTCTGGCTCTGAACTTATTAATCAAAACTATATATATTCTGGAAGGTTGGTATTTTGCTTGGGGGCTCACTCATGGGAAGAATGTTTCTTTGTGATTTGGCTAGATGAGACTCTGGGTAGCCATTGTTAAGGAGCCCCACAGCTTTGAGTGTGAATCCAGATGCTGGTGCTCCCTGGTCTGGTGATTGCATATCTGTTATTCTGTTTAGGCTGTTGAAGCCCTGTCTATCGGGTTCTTTCTTGGATACTCTGCTCTCTCTACTTACATATCTGTCTATATTGTTTAATTAAAGTAATATTGTTGACACCTTTGAAACTGCCTTTAATTTAGAAAAGCAGATCAAAGAACCTGTGCTAGCAGCCCTTCTGTGTGCTGGGGTTATTAGTCTTACGCCTCTACAGTAGCTGCAAGTAGCATTAACGATAAAATATGGTAACCCAAGAAATCCAAAAGAATGAATAGGAAACATGTTACTCATCCAAAGAGAAAAGTGCTGAAATTAGAAAACCTAAAAAACCATGCATCTTTTGACCTGATGAATATGGGAAGTTATTAAAATGTTAAAGAATAACTACAAAAATGAATCTGCAAATAATTGAACATAAAGTACCTGTTGAAAAGTAAAGCAATGTTTTGTTTTATTTTGTTGTACCTAAGGATTTATGGGCATAGGGAAGGTAGTTTACTAAAGGTCATGAAAGTGAATAAGAAGAAAGAATTTTGTCCTCTTTTTTTGTATTTAAGTATAGGAAAAAATCATGAAAAAATATTTTAATTAATCACAGATGTAGTATAATAAAGAATCACCTTGTCCAGGCTCTTCATTTTACAGATAGTGACACTGAGACCCTGAAAGATCCAGTGATTTGCCTGGATCACACAAGTATTTAGAGGCAGAACCTGGATTCAAGTTTAGGTCTCATCTATTGCAAATTTAGTGTGCTTCCCTTCAATCAACAAGTGTCTTCTGCATAATTTTTCCCCTTTCAAAGGTTTTAGACTATGACATGTGTCTCACAAAGTTGACATTCTATTCGTGCAGATTTAGCAAATAAAAGCATCATTCACTCAGCATACACAGCAGCTTATTTAAAAATCTGTTGTCAAAGTCATGCTTGGTAGGCTGAGAATGAAGCTCATCATAGGGAGTTTATTTTTTTAAAGCCTAACTTTGTGTACATCCCTCTCTACTTCCAAATATATGTTTGTTTGTTTTTTTCATCTCAGTTATTTTAAGGTTTTGGTCATGAGGGATAGAAAACAACCAGCTAGCCTGTGGGGCTACATGTTCATTTATCAGGGTTTCCCAGCAGCACTAATGTGACACAGGGCTACCCATTATGCAAATAGATCCATTTATTTTTGTAGTCCCTTCACACTTTACAGACTCCTCTGAATTCTCTGCTGAATTTTCTCTGAGTAATTGATTCGAATAATAATTCATTAGCAAGATGAATTCATAGTCTGTGGGAGTCAGCGCAAAAGACTAACAAAACAACCCCCACACCATCTTTTGGAGAAATAAATCCATGTCTTACAAAACCCCTAGGAGAGTCACTTCTCCCCACTGAACTTTCCCCATGTTTATGCATAGAGAAAAAAATACTCCCAAATTTTGGGATACCAGAAAAGAATGGCATAGATTTTGAAGTGGGAGCTAACTTTACAATTAAGTTTCAGCTGACATTTTATTAAGGGGCAATAGCCTTGAGAATAACTAGATTAGCTGGAGGAGAAATACAACTTTTGGATGATTTCTGGGTCCTTTTCCCTTCTATAAACAAACAACAACAAAAATTAACACATTGTTTTTGTCCTGAAATCCCCATATACCTTAAGGCACTTGTCCCTGTGAATGAAGGATCCATATTGAAGGCTCAGGTAGAGTAAAATAGTCCAAACTAAACAGTCATACAAAAAGTATTTTCTATTTATAAAGGAATGATGTAGATGTAGAAAGATATTTTTTTCTTTCAATATAATTTGTAGAATTTTTTTTAAGTTGGCATATGTAGTCTTATGGAATATTGATTTATAGTTCCATTTTGAAAATCAAGATTGTTCCCATAGTAACAGGAAATGTTTTGTTCACATTTAAATTAACTTTAAGAGTTCTATTTCATCACTGAGGTCACCAGATAGAATGTCAAGCAGCTGGTTATTTCCTTATAGGTTAATTGGCTGATGGGATATACAAATGGATGGATATGAAGAAAACAATGCTGATCTCAACTTCAACCCTGACTAGAATCTCATTTCTACCAGATTTTTCTACATTAACCTTAATATTGTCCCAAAGTTTAGTGTCACCAGTTTGGAGAAGACCTCTATCAGTACAGCTTTCCAGCTATAATATGAGTACATTAAAGATCATACTTCTTTTAACATAAATTTCCTTTTATCCCTGGAATAAGCTTAAGTGATATAGCAACAATTATTCTTTAGAGTTTATGGCCTTTGCTTATTGAAAGTTAAGTAATCCCAGGGAAATAATGTCCTTAAGACATGTTCTTTGTAATAAAATTCCACTCAAGTATCTTACTGAGATACTTCCAAAAGATAACTTGTTCCAAAGATATCTTACTCTGAGAGATAACTTATTCCTTATAGACATCTGCTTAGAATTTACTAGCTTATATGAAATAAAAGTGGAATCTTCCCCTAGAGAAAAATTTCTCAAGCTGGAAAACAGACCTTTATGATGTTACCATCAAAATAATCTTTCAAAGAAGTGCATTAAAGTAGCACCTGAAGTGTTTGGCAAATAAGTGAAACCGAGAAATATTAAAAAGAAAAATTCCATTTACATCAAGGTCAAAGAATATAATATGACAAGGAGATTCAGAAGTTTAATCACAAAAACAAAACTGTCTTTAAAAAGTTAGAGAAATAAAATGGATTTCCATACTGCATATTTGAATTTTGCCCAGAAAAAAAGAAAAAATAGATAATTAAGTGAACTCAAGATGAGCAGTATGATCTAGAATGCCCTGCCCAAATTTTGGAATATATGACTATAGGTAAACCTTTTAACCTCTCAGTGCCCCAGATGAACAAGAGTTCCCTGCACTGATGAAATCACTCATCGTTCATCTCTAACAGAAGTGATCTCTAAGTGAATCATTTCTTCCTTACATTCATAAGTTTTTTTTCTATTTTGCTATTCATGTATGTGTTTTGAGGAGTAAGAGTATATAATTATAATTCAGGAAGAAGTCCCAGTATTTTACTTACCCCTTCCTACAAAAGTATCTAAAATGAATTTCAACTGACAAATTAACATTTTGAATGAAGAAAATTCATGAAAGTTTAATTTGCTTTAATCCATCATATGATCTGTCTAAAAAAAGAGTCATTTGAAAAGGAAGTATTAAATTCAGAGTACTGTGCAAAATTAACAAGGAAAGACATTTAAGTTTATTCAGCAGTTCACTGAAAAGGGGATTTGAGTTCTATCAAATCCCATCAGAAGGTCAGAGTGCCATATGGCAATTTAAAATGAAAATACTATCTTAGGACAAAAGATCTGGACCTATACTTCTAACACTAAGATTAGAGAAGACAAGTAAAGGCTTCTTTAAAAGGGCAAAACTTTAGTTGGGATTTCAAGAAAGTCAAGGAAAAATGAACATAAGGAATGAAATAATTCAGGCATGGGGTACAGTCAGGGAAAATACCTCAACTCAAGACAAAGTGAATCACTAGCAAAGAACAGAAAAGAGGTCAATGTCACCAGATGAGAGAATGCCTGGGACAAATTATAAAGACTACAAGGGAGGGATGAGACCAGTTATGAAGGGCTTTAAAAATCAAATAAAGGATTCATAGTTAATAATGAACCATCAGAATTTATTTGTTTTATTTATTTGTTTATTTTTAGTTTTCAGTATTCATTTCCCCAAGATTTTGAGTTACAATTTTTCCCCATCTTTCCCCTACCCCCACCCCAAAATAGAGAGCCTACTGATTACCCCTTCCCCCAAACTGTCCTATCTTATATCCTCCCCCTTCACCCCTCCCCCCCAAACTTTCTAGTATGGCAAGATGGATTTCTACACCCCAGTGCCTATATATCTTATTTCCCAGATGCATGTGAAAAAAACATTGTTTAATTTTTTTGCTGAATAAAAATCTTATGGACAGGTTAGTTGATTGATTGAATGAACAAATCATATAGGGCAGTAACAGAATTAAGAATACAAACATTATGTAGACATGTATACATCTACATATAGATTAGCACATGGACATTTGGTCAGGCATGTTTTAGGAAAATGATTTGATAGATGGAGAATGGACTGGATTGGGTAGAGATTTGAGATTGACATGCTAACCAAAAGGCTTTTGAAATAGTCCAGATATGACGCTATGGTCTGTGACAAGGGGTTGGTAGTACCAATGGAGAAAAAGAGTAATACATGAGAAATGTCACAAATAGACATTTAGAATAGACAGCACTTGTAAACAATTGAAATATTTGTTTGGGGAAGTGAGGAGGACATTATGACACCTAGATTGTGATACTCAGTGACTGGAGAAGTAGTGGTACCCTAAATGGTAATAGTGGAGTGAAGAAGAGGTTTTCTGGGGAAAGAAAATGGATCCCATTTTGAATATATTGAGATTAAGATGTCTACAAGATTTCCAGTGTGAGACTTCCAGTAGCCATTTGGGAATGCAAATCAGGAGAGTTGTTAGGGTTGAAAAATAGATACAGTAATGAAATGCATATTGATTGTAAATGAATTTAGAGAGCTAATGAAATCACTAAGCAAAATAGTATGTAGACAGAAGAGAAGAGAGTTCAAGACTGAAAGTTAGGGAACATTTAGGTTTAGTAGGCACAACCTAAATGAAGATCCAGCAAGAGAGATTGAGAAGGAACAGTTCAACAGACAGAAGGAGGATCAAGAGAGATCTGGGACATGAGGAAAAGAATAGTAAAAAGCAAGTGATCTACAGTTAAAAGCTGTAGAAAGGGCAAGAAATATAAGAATTGAGAAAAGGACATCAAATTCAAGAAATGAGAGATCCATCATAACTCTGGAGAGAATGCTTTCAATTGAAGGATAAGGTTGGAACCCAGTGTATGGAGGGATAAAACAGTGAGAAAAAAGGAAGTAGAATCATAATCTGTAGATGAACTCATAAAGAGTTTAATCAGGAAAAGGAGGAGAGATGTAGAATGACATGCAGTGAGGATGCCTTGATCAATGGAATTATTTTGAGACTGGGGAAGACAGAGATGGAAATTATAATTAGTAGGAAAGCAGCAAGTAGACCCTGAGAGTTTGAGGATTAATTAAAAAGTAGAGATACTAGAGAAGACAATATTCTATAGAAGAAAAGATAGAATGGAACAATCGTTTGTGTGAAGGAGTTTTCTTGACCAGGAGGAAGAACCTCCTCAAGTGAGGAGTGAAAAAGGAGATAGTAACAAAAAGCATCTGAATGATCCAAGTAAGCAAAAAGGAAAAAGAAGGAGCTCTTTGGTAAATGTCCCCTGTTTGCCAGTGCAATAAGAGGAAAGGTTTTCAGCTAAGAAAAGAATACCTATGGAGGACTGAGGAGAGATTTTACAGATTTAACAAAGGTGCCTGTAATGTCAAGCGAAGACAACTTCCAAGGTTCCGATTAACAGCATAGCAAACCCCATCTATTCAGCAAAACATTCACAGAACAGAGAAAGTCAAAATACAGTGTAATTCATTCATTTAGCAAGTAAGTTCTCAATTCAATTGCAAAGTACCAAAGTCCACCACTGGATCAGTAGTCAAAGTAGCCTCCTGGGCAGTACATTCATTTAGTCTCTTCTCAAATGGAGAATAGTTTCCAATCATAAACAAAGTACATTCATTTAGTCAATCACAGAGCACAAAAAGGCCAAAGGTTTCTCACCCCTGGGAATTACAATACTGAATTACAATACCATCCATTAACACCACGCACTTCCTCAAAAGGGGCAGGAGAGCACAAAACGTCATCCACCCTTAAGTTACACCAAGGTTAAGATATCATCTCAGCATTGAAAACCCAAGGAAAGGCCCTTCTTTCATCTTCACTCAAGGCAAGCCCTCAGCAATCTCAGTTCCTGGTGAGACAAGGCTCAACAAAGCTATAGCCAGTGTCCTCATCAAGTCACTCTCTGCCTGTAGAACAGTCCCAGAACCCCTAAAAACATCAGCAAGGCCCTCTTCCAGGATTTCTGTAAAAATACCACAAGAATATCCTCAGTCAGGGGGGCGGAGCTAAGATGGCAGAGAGTAAGCGGGGACTTCTCCAAGCTCCCCAAGAATTTCGTCCTTGGGAACTAAAAAGTAAATTTGAGTGGATTTAAGAGTGACAGAACCCATTGGGAGACAGGGAGTGACAGATTCCCAGCCCAGAGAAGTGCCTAATCAGGTCGGGGCAGGGAGAACAGAGAACACAGGAGTGGCTCCAGCGTGGACCTGAGAGCAGAGTGCTGCAGACTGGGAAGCCCCACCCAGCAGACTCACCCAGCTGGAAGCTTCTGCAGCCCTCCCACAGCCCAGGTGAGGACCAACAGAATTGGGTAGGGGGGAACACAGGGCACATAGCAGGGTCAGCGGTTTTTCCTGGGGCTAGCAACCCGTGGCCTGGATTCCTGAAGCTATGTGCCCAGACTTTCAGAAGTTGGGATGGAGGAATGAAATCTAGGGGGTCTCATCCCCCTCCCTGACACACAAAAAAATCTAGAGCTAAAAGCCTCACCTAGAGTACATTCTTGCATTAGGGTAAACAGCCCCAGGCTTGGAAATCACTGAGGAAGGGGGAAGGGAGATTGTACTGTACTGAGCCTAAACCCAGGTGGGTGGAGCCAGCAAGCACTAACAACAAAAGCCCAGGTGTGCTTTAGAACCACCTGGCCAATCAGCAAACCACAGCCCCACCCTTCTACTACAGTGAGCCTGCCTGAGAAGCAGACCAGAGAAAGAGGTGGAAACCTGAAACAGACTACACCCGGGCTCAGGTAACTCAGGGGAAACATTGAGATTCCTGGCCCTGGCCTCAGTCCACATACTCAGAGACCACAGCTCACTAAGTCAACAACCAAACTCCTACCTCCCAGCCTGAGAAACTCACCCTGGAAGCAGATATCCACTCTAAAAATACAGGATATAGGCAACCAC
>JAQQSU010018982.1:0-10359 GCA_028627135.1 Pseudochirops cupreus
TACATGTATACAAAGACAGAGGGCACAGGATCAGTTGAATATGAAGGTATAATATCTAAAAAATAAAATTAAGAGGTGAGAGAGGAAAATATTGGGAGAAGGAGAAAAGGAGAGAAAGAATAAGGTAAATTATCTCATGTAAAAGAGGCAAGAGGAAACTGTTATAATGGAGGGGCAGAGCAGGAAGGTGAAAGGGAATGGGTCAACCTTACTCTCATTGGATTTGGCTTAAGGAGGGAATAACATATACACTCAACTGGGTATCTCACCCTATAGGAAAGTAGGGGGGAAGGGGATAACAGGGGGGATGACAGAAGGGAGGACAGATTGGGGGAGAGGGTAGTTAGAAGCAAGCACTTTTGTAAAGGAACCAAGGAGGGCCAATACACTCACAGTTAGTGGGCATGGCATGGATAATGAATCGGCAAAGTAGACTAAGAAAAAGAAGTCAGGCAGGTATGAGGAGAAACAAGAGAAAATAGTTTCATAAAAACCCAGAGGGAAGAGAGCACACAGAAAAAGTGAGTGGCCAACAGTGTCAAATATCGCAGTAAGGTCAAAAAGGATAAGAATTGAAAAGAGGTGCTTAGATCTGGCAAATAAGAGGTTATTGATAACTTTGGAGAGAGTGGTTTTGGTTAAAATATAGTTCAGAAGACAGACAAATTTAACATGAGGAAGAGCTTAGAAGACAATCTATTTTACTATTATACACAGGTAAACCTAGTTTGTATTTTTCACCAGTGATACTAAAAACTCAATGACCAGTTCTCCATACTCCTTATCTGAAAATACTAAAAGTAATAAAAAAAATATACAGGATTGGTCTTATATGGAAACAATTGCCTGAATGGTCACTGGGATTCAACTCTACTACCTGTTATTCTGTCAGAGTAGTTTAACTCTTTCAGGTCTTTAGAATTATAGAAATTCAAGAGAGCTGAAAAGAATCACTTAGTCCAGGGGAGTCAAAGATAGGGCAATATTCCCTATGCTATGAAACAATTAAAATGTAATTGGGCAATGTTTAACAAAATGAATAAAGATACAATAGAACATATATAATGTTTATATGTGATTTTCTAAGCCCATATGATGCCCACAAGCATTGTCATGTACAGTTTAGTGGGCCCTGTTTCTATGAGAGTTTAACACCACTGCTCTAGTCCAACCTCTGCATTTTACTTATGAGGGAACTAAGAATTAGAGAAAATGGGATGACTTACCCAAGGTCACATAGTTAATGGCAGAGTTGGAATGAAAATTCAGGTATCTAAATTCTTGGTCCAGGGTTTTTCCTAAGCTTGGACTCCTGGCAACATCAAAGAGTTTTAAAAGATATTTAATACTGAGTGGATGACCACTAGAGAAGAAGACTTGGAGGAAAATGAAAATATAAGAGATGTCTGGGGTGTGAGTTGAGGGTGGATTTAGGGATTCAGAGAAGAAGAAAGGTAAAGAAACATTAGGATTAGGGAAAGGCACAAAGGGGATAGCAAAGATATATTATTCACTTTATAAATTTTATATAAAGCTTACTTTAGTGCCATCTCTCCATCTGAACAATAATAATAATGATAACCTACATTTATATAGCACTTTGTGTGCCTTGCTCACAGTAGCACTGAGGTAGGTAATGTGGGTTATTATCCCAATTTTCCAAATGAGAAAAGCCAAGGCTAAAAGTTAAGTAATATGTTCAAAGTTACATGCCCAAGATTCAAACCCAGATCTTCTGACTATACTCTCCTCTCTACCATGCTGTATCTGAAGGAGATAAGTAGAGTAATTGATGACTGAGAACTTTGAGGATATGTGCATGCCCATTTTTAACATTATAGAATTAAGCATATGTGTTACTATTACAACCAAGAATAGCCATAGAGATGAGGAAGTGCAGCACCATCCTTTGTGAAGGGAAAGGGTTAGCGATAGGGAGCATTGTGTATACTCTCAAAACTGATTGACATTATGTTAACACAAATATAAAAAACAAAATAGCTCCTGTCCTTAGGGAGCCTACATTCCTTTTTTTTTTTTTTGGCTTTTTTTGGAGGGGGGAGGGCAGGGCAGTTGGGATTAAGTGACCTGCCCATGGTCACTCGGCTAGTAAGTGTTAAGTGTCTGAGGCTGAATTTGAACTCAGGTCCTCCTAACTCCAGGGCTGGAGCTCTATTCACTGTGCCACCTAGCCACCCCAAGCCTACATTTCTAATAAGGGAAGATAACATATATAGGGGAGTAAAGTCCAGAAAGGAGGAGATTTGGGTCAGGAAAGTCATAGGGATGACGAATAGAATCATAGAACTATTGATTGATAAGTCTTCTCTAGGAATGATTACTATTCCCAGGGCTAGAGTTGGAAATTGAAGGGTAGGGACCTGTGGTGGCGAGGATCCAAGAAGCAAAGGAGTGGGTCTGGGTCAGTCGATATGGCAAACTTTAAGCAATCAGAAGCCTTGTCTATCAGAGTATGTGTTAGAGGTCTGTCTCCCTTTTTTATCTTTTGATACAAGGTATGTATCTCTAGGGAGCAGAAAGGAAAGGATATATTCAGAAGATGATAACATAACATATAAATTTTTTTAAATTTGTTGACAAAAATTTGTTTTTCAGTCATATCCAACTATTTGTGATCCCCTTTGGGGTTTTCTTGGCAAGGATTACTGGAGTAGTTTGCCATTTCCTTTTCCAGTTCATTTTACATATAAGAAAATTGGGGCAAAAAAAAGTTAAGTGACTTACCCAGCGAGGGTCACAAGTGACAAAAATAGCTAAATGTGAAATATAAGAGTTAGAAGAAAACTTAGAGGTCATTTAGTCCAACCTCTCGTTCTATGCAGAAATTCATTCTTAGTAATTTAGCTAATGATTAAATACTTCCAACACATCCCAATCCATTTTGAGATAGCTTTAACTACATGATAGTAAAATTGAGTCAAAATTTGCCTCCATGAACTTATCACTGCAACTTCTAGTTCTGCCCTTTGGACCTGAAAAGATTGTCTAATACCTCTTGAACATGACTGCTCTTAAAATATTTAAAGACAGCTGTCATGCCCACCTTAAGTTACAGGATAATAGACTCTCAGAGTTGAAAAGAGCCTCAGAGCTCATTTGGTCCATCTTGTATCTGAGCAAGAAGCCTCTTCTTAACATCCCGATAGGTGGCTATCAGAACTCCCCAGGAAGACCTCCAACCACAAAAACTCACTACCACTTTGCAATAGCTCTATGGTGACATTAAGGGGCTTTTTCTTTATATGAAATTGAAATCTTCTTCTCTATCATTGCTCCAACTTCTGTCCTCTTGGGTCAAGTAACAGAAATTGCACTTACACACAATAACCTTTCAAAGATTTAAAGAGAGTTACCATGTCTTTACTAAATCTTACCATCTTCTGGCCAAACATCCACAGCTTCTTGAAATGATGATTATGATTACTGATGATGATGATGGTCATAGCTGATATTTACCCAGCATTTTAAGATGGGCAAAATGCTTTATAGACATTATATCATATGATTGTAAAACATAGTTTCTACTTTCTTCACCATCCTGGTCTCCCTCCCTGGATGTTCCTCAGACTGTCCTTGTCCCTCCTAAAAATGTCCAGAAGTGTCCAGAATGCAAGACAATGCTCCAGTTATATTTCTCCTTTCTATTTCAAGGAGATGGTATGTTGTTGTCAAATGTGCTTCAGACCAGAAATCAGGAAACCTGACTTCTATTTCCATCTCACCCATCAATTAGTTGTATAATCTTGGGCAAGCCATTTAAAATAGCTGAACCTCAGTTTCCTCATCAGTAAAAAGGGAGGGGAAATAGAGTGAATAATCTCTAAGTTCCTTTCAGCTCTATTTTTGCTACATTTGGTTTTTGCTCTAAACACTAGTATGTTTGCAGATTAATTCTGAATCATACATGCAACTATTTATATTTTCTTAGCATAGTGATGTGGGAGGAGATGCAAATGATTAGGATGAAGAAGACCCTGATAAGCGTGGGCTAACTAGGGGTACATTTTAAAAATCTTTTTACAGATCTAAATCATGCAAAATGAGGAGGTCAGAATGGATCATTTTTTGAAAAATCAAAGGATGCTTGAAATGTAGTGGACCTCTCTGTGCTTTACAAAAGGGTGGGGCAGAAATAATGTCTTATTTAAACTCTGCTTCTCCCCTACCACCTAGTATAGTGTTCCTGCGGTTGGAACTTAATAAATTATTGAAGGAATGACAAATGTATTAAGCACTTTCTATGTGCAAAGCACTGTGTTTAGCTCTGGAGAGAAAATCAGAAAAGTAAGACAGTCCCTGCTCTCAAGGAACTCATATTCTAATGGGGGAAATAACTCCTGTGGAAGGTGTCAGCTGGCAAGTCCTGTGGTTCTTAGGGCACAGCAGCAAAGCGGATAATAATGCTTCTTCTTTAATACGCTTTTCACTTATAATCATATTAGTTTCTGAAGTTGAACCCTTTGACAATACCAAGGACTCTGGTAGCAAGGACTTTTTTTTTTCCCCTAGGTCTGCTATAACTATAGCTGTGGCACCTCCAATAGCAGCTGCCAAGCTTCATCTCCATAGGAATTGTTTCCTAAGACAATGGCGAGGGTCCTGGGCTAAAAGTATTACTATTCCCAAGGCTCTTGGGTTCAGGATTCTGGGTTATCTCTAACTGGGCTTGAGGGGAGATCATGGACAAAGCAGTTTGATTTGCATGGCACCTGTTGCCTCCAGTCTTCTTTCAGGATAGCAGGTGTAGTGGCTTGTCTTCCAATATGCAGGGTTCCATCAGCGTTTGTACTCCTCCTCAGCACTACCCCCTGTCACTCTGATTGGAGGGTGGGAGCATGAACTCCAAACTTGCCACTTAAGGAGGGAGACCAGCTCAAAATGCTTCATCATTTCTCACCTGGCTGCACTGCTCTGGAATCCTCTGGCTTCTCCACCTTGCCTCCACATCAAGTATCTTTCCCAACTCACCCTCACCCCCAGCTTTTCAGCTTCTTTTAGGGTGTTTTTTTCCCCCACTAGACTGTAAGTTCCTTAAGGGCAGAGCTTTTTATTTCTTTCTCTTTCTTTCCTTTTTTTTCTTTTTTTCTTCCTTCCTCTCTTTCTTTCTTCCTTCCTTTTTTTCTTTCCCAGGAACACAGTGTTTGGCATATAGTAAGTGCATAATAAATGCTTATTCACTGCAGGCTATTGACTTCCATCCCT
This sequence comes from Pseudochirops cupreus, assembly GCA_028627135.1. Classification (NCBI taxonomy): domain Eukaryota; kingdom Metazoa; phylum Chordata; class Mammalia; order Diprotodontia; family Pseudocheiridae; genus Pseudochirops; species Pseudochirops cupreus. The sequence continues at coordinate 5,224 of JAQQSU010018982.1, forward strand.
GAGGGCTGGGGTGGAAGCAGAACTGGTGGCCAAGTGTATAGCCACTTCCCAGGCTCATTGGTCTGTCTATTGGTAGCAGCTGGTCATCAGGTGATGAGAAAAGTGAGCCCCTGCTCCACAACAATTCCTCCCTTCTATGATGGCTGTGGGAACTGAGTTGAAAATAGGTTTGATGGTTTAGAGAACAATGTTATTCCTACATTCAATATGACTGAACACTGTGGCATGGCAGCCAAACAAACTAATTCCATCTTAGATTGCATAAACAGAAGCATAATGTTCAACCAGAGTCACGCTAGTCTTGTTCTCCACCTCATCAGACCATATCTGGAGTATTGTGTTCAGTTCTGAGAACCACATTTTAGCAGGGACATTAACAAAATAGAGAATGACCAGCATAATGACAGTACTCAAAGTCACACCACATAAGGATTAATTGAAAAAAACTTAGCAAATTAAGAACCTCTGTTTAAGTGTTGGAGGATTCCTTTATACCCATTATCATCACAACAACCACCACTTTTAAATCCAGCTGTCCTTTCTGAATCTATGGAAACCAATTCAATTAATTTCCTCAGACCAACAGAAACAAAGAAACCTCCTGGAAAGTGCTTCATCCTCCAGTTCAGAAGCTCAAGCTCACTCAGATAAAATCACTGCGTCCAAATTTCCCTAAACCTACTACTCATGACCCAGTTGTCAAGTCCTAGATATATATCCTCCAAATCTCAGGAAACTGTTAAATTACCATAAAAGCAGTGTCAGCCTATTCCCTTAGCCTTTAAGGATTAGATTTTAACTGACTCCCCCATGCTGAAAGTCTGGTCTGATTTCTCTTCATGCCCCAGAATACAATATTATATGTGTCCATAAGGAATATGCGATTTAGACTAGAGAAGCCCCAAAAGTTTAAGGAGCAAAAATGAATCTGGCCTTCCCTAACTATGCATAGGAAGGTATTTTAGTGTGAGCGCCCTGAGAAAAAAAAAGACTAAGAGTTCTATGGACTTCCTAAGCAGTGGGAAAAGGTGTATCTGATTAGGATAAAGAAGCCCCTGATAAGAGTGGACTGACTAGGTGTCCATTTTAAAAATCTTTTTGCAGATCTGAATCATGTAAAATTAAAGGGCCAGATTAGATCGTTTCAAAGGCTGCTAAAACTGTAGTGGGCCCTTGTGTGCTGTGTGCTTTATGGGGAGGATGAAGTAGGAATAATGCCTTATTTAGACTGTATTTCTCTCCTAGCAACTAATATAGTGTTCTGCTTATGGTAGGAACTTAATAAATTATTCAATAAATGAAGCATTTCTTGAGCATTTATAATGCACAAAACACAGTGCTTAGGTCTGGGGAGAAAATCAGAAAGGTAAGACAGTCCCTGCTCTCAAGGAGCTCACATTCTAATGGGGAAAATAACTCCTATGGAAGGTGTCAGCTGCAAGTCAGATGGAAAGGTCCTGTGGTTCTTAGGGCACAGCAGCAAAACAGATGGTAATGCTTCTTCTTTAATGTGATTTCCACTTACAATCATATCAGTTTCTGAAGTTGAACCCTTTGACAATGCCAAAGACTCTGGTAGCCAGGACTATTTTTTTTTCCCTAGGTCTGCCATAACTATAGCTGTGGCACCTCTGATAGCAGCTGCCAAGCTTCGTCTCCACAGGGATTGTTTCCTAAGACAATGGCGAGGGCCCTAGGCTAAAAGTATTACTATTCCCAAGGCTTTGGGGTTCATAATTCTAGCTTTTCTCCAACACGGTCTGAGAGGAGTTGGTGGTCAAATAGCTATGTTCAATCTTTCATTCCTCCCTGGTCTCTGCTATTGATTCTCTGGAATTCTTTCTCTACCATGCCTTTTTACCCCCTGTACTCTACTTCTCAACTTTGTTTCATTTTTCTTCCCCCATAGAATATAAGCTGCTTAAGTAAAGGGATTGGTTTTTGCTCGTATTATATTCCCAGCACTTAGCACAGTGCTAGATACACACTAAGAGTTTAATAAATGCTTGTTGACTTGATCATTTAAGGGTACTCCTAGAACCCTGAGAGAAGAAATATAGCTGGTAGTCTTCTGGGAACCCCACTCATCAGTGAGAGTGAGATTTGGGATAAAGATCCCTTTTCCCTCAAGACTATAGTACCATTCTCTCTAAATTCTGAGGGATTCATAACTCTACCTGAGAGAGACCAGTTTTCTCTCTTGAGAGACCTAAAGATCCAATTTATACATCCTACTTGAGCCTGTAGGGACAATTCATGAATCTTTGATGCTAATCCCAGCAGGATAGGGATTTCACTGGCACAGGAAACTCCAACATGAGGAAACTCCTCTACCCCCTGCAGGTCAGTGCCTTTTCTGAAATATAGCTTCAAAATTGCCCAGAACATTGAAAGGTTAAGTGACTTGCATAGGATTATACAGCTAATGTCAAGACAAGACTTGAGCTTAGAGCTTTTTGGTTTTGAGGTCAGTTATCTATTCACTATGCCTTGCTGCATCTCAGTACAAGCAATCATCCATGAATCAAATCACCAGAGGATGTGCATACTCTGAACAGGGAGGGGCTCACCCTAGATTTGGACTTAACCTCAACATCATCTGCCATTATTACTGAGCCACACTTTTAAAAGCTAGTGTGCGCTCTCTCTCGCTCTCTCGCTCACTCCCTCTCTCTCTCTATCTGTATATATATAATCTAGGAGCTGTAAAACTAAAAATCTCAAAGACAACAGGAATAAAATTGAACATTAACCTTTGTCAAGAGAGATGGTACCCAAATCTGTTGTTAAAAAATGGAAAACTGCTCAGATTTCTTAAGTGTCTGGCCCACCTGTATTGACAAGTGTCACAAATGGCAAGTATTCTTAAAATCTCACCCACCCTAATTGGTGTTTTAATAAACCTTGTCTCTGACTGAAAAAAAAAATGGAAAACAACATATTGTGGTAGAAAAAATACTGGATTGGGGATCAAAAGACCCAAGTTCATATATAATCTGTACTGTGCATACATTATTTAACTTTTCTTTTTTAACTTTTTTTTAACATTTTATTTTTCCCAATTATATATAAAAATGATTTTACATTGATTTTCTTTTAATTTTGAGTTTCCAATTCTCTCCTTTTCTCCCTCCCCACACCACTCATTCAGAAGATAAGCAATTTGATATAGGTTATACATATGAAGTAATGCAAAACATTTTCATAATAGTCATGTTTTGGAAAAAAAGACAAAAAAAAATCCCCCCAAGAAAAATAAAGTTTAAAAAAAAGTATGCTTTGGTCTGAATTCATACTCTATCAGTTCTCTCTCTGGATGTGGATAGCATTTCCCATCATGAGTCCTTTGTCTTGGATCATTGTATTACTAAGAATAGCAAAGTTGTTCACAATTAACCATCATACAGTATTGTTGTTATTGTGTACAATGTTCTACTGGCTCTGCTCACTTCATTTTGCAACAATTCACATAAATATTTCCAGGTTTTTCTGGAACCATCGTGTTCATCATTTCATATACTATAATAATATTCCATCACAATCATAAACTACAATTTGTTTAGCCATTCCCCGGTTGATGGATATTCCCTCAATTTCCAATTATTTACCACTACCAAAAAAGCTGCTATAAATATTTTTGTGTACCATAGGTCCTTTTCTTTTAAAAAAAAATACCTCTGAGATACACACCCAATAGTGATATTGCTGGATTAGAGTACATGCAGTGTAATTGTCCTTTGGGCATAGTTCCAAATTGCTCTCCACCATGTTTGGATTAATTCACAACTCCAACAACAATGCATGTCCCAATTTTTCTACATCCTCAACAACATTTGTCATTTTCCTTTTCTGTCTTATTAGGCTTACTGAATCCCTTATGATTTCTTTTTCCCATCTATCTTTTTATGCTCCTCTTGAGTATTGTATTTGAAAATCAAATTTCCTATTTAGCTCTGGTCTTTTCATCAGGAATGCTTCAGTCCTCTATTTCATTTAGTATCCATTTTTTCCCCTTAAGGATTATACTCAGTTTTGCTGGGTAAATGGTTCTTGTTGGTAATCCTTCTATTGCTCTCTGGAATATCATATTGTAAACTCTCCAGTCCTTTAATGTAGAAGCTTCTAAATCTCATGTTATCCTGACTGTGGCTCCATGATATTTGAATTGTTTCTTTCTAGGTGTTTGCAATATTTTCTCCTTGACCTGGGAGCTCTGGAATTTGACTATAATATTCTTGGGAGTTTGGGGGAGCTTTTTCAGGAGGTGATCAGTAGATTTCTTTCCATTTCTGTTTTACCCTCTGGTTCTAGGATATCAGGGCAGTTTTCCTTCATAATTTCTTGAAATATTGTGTGTAGGTTTTTCTTTTTATCATGGTTTTTAGATTGTCCAATAATTCTCAAATTATCTTTCCTTGAACTATTTTCCAGATCAGTTGTTTTTTCAATGAGATATTTCACATTTTCTTCTATTCTTTTATTCATCTGATTTTGTTTTATTGTTTCTTGATGTCTCATGAAGTCATTAGTTCCCACTTGACCAATTCTAATTTTTAAGGACTTTTCTTCAATGAGATTTTGTAATTCATTTTTCCTTTGGCTAATTCTACTTTTTAATGAGTTCTTCTCTTCAGTGAATTTTTATATCTATTTTTCCATTTGACCAATTCTGCTTTTAAATGAGTTCTTCTTTTCAGTGGAGGGGTCTTTCTTTTTTTTTTTTAATTTTTTTTATTTACTCATTTACTTTTAATTTACAAGATTCAGTTCCACAATCACTTGAGTTTCAGATTTTCTCCCCTCCCTTCCCCCCCCCTCCATGGTGGTGTGCAATCATGTATAGGATCTGCAAATACTTTCACATTGTACAATAGTTTGGTCATATAGAAGGGTTGTAACCAATGAGTGATCACTGGAAAAAGAAAAAAAAAAAGCAAAACCAGACATGAAAGAGAACGATAACGAGTTTTGCTTCAGGGAGGGGCCTTTCTTAGCTCTAGATGTGGTCTTGAGGCCTCATGTGGCCTTCTAGGTCATTGGGGGAGAGGGGGGTCTTTTGACTGAGTCAAAGTTTATAGAACAAAACCTTTTATTAGGGGGACTTGTTCTATGAAGTTTAGATTCAAAGGGCCATGC
>JAQQSU010018983.1:0-10359 GCA_028627135.1 Pseudochirops cupreus
AAGTCCTGGGCAGTTCCAGTGGGCTCTCAGCAATCTTTCTCTCAGCAACTCAGGCTCCAAGATACTGGATACTGCTCTCCCAAAGTCCTTCTGGCCTTCTCTAGGCTTGGGCCTCTCTCCCAATTCAGGGCTCCTCCCAGTTCAGCCCTTTCTCTTCACGTCGACAAGTCCATCTCACAAATGGGCTTCACAAGCTCTGGGTTTTAACACTCAATCCCCAAACCAAGCCAATACAGGGGCATCTCCAAATTCCGTTACCAATACAGTTGCTTAATAAATTGATATGCTCAGAAGCTCAAACCTTTGTTTCCTCCGTCATTTCATCTTTTACCTACTGTGCCAGTTTCAGAGTCTCTGTTGGATATTGTTCAGTCAGATGATGCTTTACTGAAGACCCCTCTGGACTCCGATTTATCTGACACAACTTTGTTGGATGCTGCGCAGCCAGAATGTCTGCCAATTCTAGCTTCTGACTCAGATGAAGCTCTTGACTATCTCTTCCTAAGGGAAGATCAGGTTCTGTCATTTTTTTCTTTTGTTTTGATTTTTTTTAAAGCTAATTGACTTCTCTAAACTATCCTAGAAAAGGCAGAAATCCTGTCTGGGAGATAGCATAAAGCCTTTCTTTGGTTTATCTTGTCTCGATTTCACAGAGCTGTGAGTATTGAAGTCTCTTTCCTCTCCCAAAGGTGGTTCTCAGTCTCAAACACTGAGTCTTCAGAACAAAAAGCAATGTCTTTCATTTAGCAAGCTAATACTTTTAGATTTAATCTTTTCTTTGGGTATCTCTTCTTGGTCAAGGGCCTTGGATTTAGCTGTCAGGAATTTCACCGTATTTTATGGCGAGCATTCCATCTGCTTCCCCATTTTGATCATTAAAGGGGAGACTATGAAAAAGACAAAGGTAATTCTCAAAGCTCTGTAATTGAGTGTTTTACAGTTTTCAATCCAAAGTGCTTTCCCTTCTCTTGAATGGATGAGTGGGGGGAGGAGAAGGCACAGAGGCAAAATAGGCCTAAAGAGCAAGGTCATTGTTCCTTCAATCTAACTGCATTTCTGGCTTTTTCAACACATAGATATAGTTACCTTCATGCCTCAGGCTTTGAGGCATGTTATTATTATAATGTCACCATTTTATAGATGAAAATAAATAGAAAGGTGATGACATGGATCCAGTCACATGGCTGGTAAGTGGTTGAGTGGGTACCCAAATCTTCTGACTCTGAATCTTGTGTTCTCTCCAATATAATCACACTTAGAAATAAGTGATTTCCCCCCTCCATTTAAGACCATCAATAAAAGAGCCACTGTTAGAGTTGTTCATTATTTGACAAATATCATCAGTCTTGAGTTTGGAAGTTATGAAGTATTTCAAAATACTATGACAGACTCCTTTTTTTAGTGAATCATAATGTCATTTTCAAAATGACCATTCAGGGTATTCTGAATGTGACAAATGTCCACAAACCATGAAATGATTTGATTGGACATTTGCCAAACATTCTAAGCACATACCCTTCAAGGATTTTTTTTCTTCCTAAAGTACTTTTAAAAATAAGCTATAGTTAAGTATTCATAGTAGCTGTTTAAGAATGAAATGTGATGAATGAAATTGTCTTTTATCAAAATATATAGTTTAAAGTTTGGCTTTATTAAAAAAAAATACCCTGCTGAAACAAATGTCTTTTTGGTTTTGCATATATACAATAAACATTTTCACTTTCTGGAGAGCAATGGAAATTCAATCATTTAAAAGATTAGGTATTTTCCCCTTTCATTCTAGTCTTTCTTAAAGCATGATTAAATAAACTTTTCTCTGGAATAATTCACTTAAATGGTATCCTTGGGGAAATTGTAAAGAGGTTAAATGCAGTTAGAAATATTGTATGCTTCTTATTTGCAGAGTGAGATCAATATGAATGTAACTAAATTGGAAGTATGCTAGCATGCAAGAAAAAAGAGAAATAGCCTAGGTTAATATGATTAACTGCTTGTGACTTAAGGATGAATCTTGCTTCTAATTCTCTGTGGAAGCCATGTGCTTGCCAGGGCCTCTACAAGATTAAAAGAGAGGAATGCATTTGGGGTGGCATGTAAAAGCACTTAGTTGCTATTCTATGAAACAAATTTGACTTTGGTATTTCAGTGCATCCAGGATTTCATCAGAGTGGGTATACACTCTGCTGGTTTGGATTGCAGCGCCTCCAAACCTCCTTAGTCACTGGATTCCTGTGCATGGTTTCCCATTAATTCTCCATAGGAATGCTATCTCACTTGCTTGAGATCACCTGTTTGTTCTTTTCATATCTTGAGCGTGCAAATGTACCATCGTAGCCATCCATCTGTTTTCTTTCATTTTTGATAGATGAGCAATCCAGCACCCATTTTGATCATTCATGTCCCCAATGCATATAGCACAGCTTCTCACCTTCAAGTGGTCCATCAATCAATACTTAAGTGCCTAATACATGGTAGACACTGAACTTGGTAGTATGTATACAAACACAAAAATGAGAGTCTCTGCCCTTGAGGTGCTCACAGACTGTTGACTTGGTCCTTTTACCTACCGTGTGCTTTCCCATTACCCTTTGTGCAACTATACTTCAGTGATCTAGAATTTCATCGGCATATATCCTCTATTAGTGTAGATTACATCTCTTTCTTTGTTCCTTCCTTCTTTCCTTCCTTCCTTCTTCCTTTCTTCCTTCCTTTTTCCTTCCTTGCTTCCTTCCTTCTTTCTTTCCTTCCATTCACTTAGTAGGAAATCTTTATAAGCTGTTGTGGCAAAACAAATGTCATCAGCTGGAGACTGATCTTTTGTTGAGATGTTTCTCCATCTTTAGCTAGGCTCACGCATCTCCAGGTCCATGCGCAGAATTTTCCTAGCTTGGAAGAAGATGCCAGAGATTGTGCTATGCTAATGGAACCTTCAAGAACCCAAAGACACCTTCTTACCATGGTCAGGAGGCAGAGGCTTCCTAATTACATGTTACTAATCAATGACTGAAAAGCCAAGAACATAAGATAAGAGGATATCTTTTGACTTCGGAGTCTCTTTGGCTCAAGAGCATCCATTTAAGCTTTGTCCCCAAGCTAAATTCTGTAAAGGTTTTCCCCTCCATCTCACCACCTGCTAAGAAACTCTTGCCTCCTCCCTCATCTTAAACAATGTCATGTTTCCTGGACATTTTCTCTTTTCTGCTGAATTTCATTAAAAGCTCTGCCAAAGGCTTATATGTAGTTGCAGTATTATTTATAAAATTCAGAGTTGAGCCCATCTGTTATGGGGAACTCTTCCCATGAGCTTTATTTTGTTTCCTGGTTCTTGAATGGCTATTGTTGTTTTAAAATATCTATACTACTTTATTTTGTATTTAAAGGAAAGGGACAAACTTTTTTTTTGAATAGAGAACTTGTCTAGTTTTAACGTACTGATTGGAAAAAAAAAGAACAAGGACATAAGCTAGCCTGTGAAATAACCTACTGAGATCCTTTTGCCTGGAATCATGATATACTATGGTGTATATCAGGTTGAGCCAGGGTCAGGTCTGCTTTGACTTCAGATTGACCATGAGTGGCCCCCTAAACAATGGGATTTGCACTGATTTTCATATTCTGGAGTAAACAAAAGGAATTAGAGCCCTTTATGAATGAACAAACACTGGGTAAAAAATACTCCAGGCACCTTTGAATACACTAATTATGAGTAAGGCAGACAAGGCTGCACAGAGGGGATGGATGGTATAATTCCTTTTCTGCTTGGTGGTTGAACCTATGAATTCATCATTCACTCTAGCTATTTCTTTTTATGTGTCTCCTTATCCTCTGGAGAAAGGACCCAAGTCAGACATGACTGCCTCAATAACTCAGGATGCAATCAATTCATTACTAAATGTCATTTCTACATCCAAGTTTACAGGGTTTTTACTGCCTTTTATTTCATTCTCCACCACTACAGATGGAGAGACAGTGTGGTATAGGTTCTGGTCTTCCCCCTGACACATACTGCCTATGTGACTCTGTGCTACTTAGTGTCCTAGGAAACTTGCTAAGGCTATACATTACAGAGGAATTGCTGATCCGGCTAGGAGTAGAGAGTTTCCCAAACTGATAGTATCGGGTTGGAAGCAAAGAAACAAAAATCTCCAAACACTAGCTATATGGCTAAATGATGTTCAAAAATTTCTAGTTCGGTCAATTTAGTAGGAACAGATATATTCGTGATTATTGGGTATTATGCAAACCAGACATCTCCAATAGGCAGATTATGAAGGACCAGGTAATATCAAAACCTCTAATCACTCAGACAGTTGTTATGACAACATCTCCTTGGGACTTTTTGTTATTTTAAGCGAGTAGAGGGGAATAGCCTGAAATCGTTGTCACTTGCCACACACCCTCTTTGTAGCGTGAAGACATTGCTAATAGCCACTATTCCCAGCATACTCCCTTCTCCTTTAGCCTCTTCCCCACTCAGGGACTTGAATTCTCAACATTCTTCTTTTCTCTCTCCAGTGATCACATGCCCCAGTGGTTTCATCAGTGTGGATCCTACCTGTACTGATGTGGATGGTAATTCCTAAACATAATCTCATTTTATGTTATTCTTGCGCATAAATCACAGAATCTGAATGACAGAATTGGTGGTGGTTGGAAGGGACCTTAGTAAGTCCTTTCCTCTTCTAACTTCTCAATCAGAGAACTGTAATTGTATCACTATTGACTTTGCTCTGGACAGGAGTTGGGGGTGTGGGGGATAGTGGTGTCAAAAAATATTGATTCACTTATTATCTCTGTGACTTCCTGGACTATAACTCTTTCACCTAGTTACCATTTCCCTAGACGTACTATCTCCCTCGGTAGAATATAAGTTTCTTGAGGGCAAGAATTATTTTGCTTTTGCATTTGTATCCCCAGGACTTAGTACAGTGTTTGGCACACAGGAAGTGCTTAATAGAGGCTCTTCATTCATTTATTCATTCTTGTTCCTTTAATTTAATATAATGTAGTACTCAGGTTGTTCAAAACATTGCCTGTTTATTTTTCTATTGATACATGATTAGTTCACTTTCTTTTCTCCTTTTCCTCTACTATGGAGAAATGAAAATTATATTCTTCTTTGAAAAATTTTGCAGGTCCCTGGTATAAAAACAACCACTGGTTTGGATTAAAGAACCTTTAAAAAAGTTTGAATTGGTTGTTTCTGCATTATATAAATATAGCTTTTGACAACTTTCTCCTTATGTTCTGGTACATTTTAGTTGATCAAGTTACATTACTCCCAAATTTTTTTTTCTTTTTGGAGGGCAATTGGGGTTAAGTGACTTGCCCAAAGTCACATGGCTAGGAAATGTGTCAAGTGTCTGAGGCCAGATTTGAAATCAGGTCCTCCTGACTCCAGGGCCAGTACTCTATTCACTGTGCCACCTAGCTGCCCCCCAAATTTTTAACAATCAAGATTTTGACAATATAATTCATATGTGTATACTTGTTGAATTCTTTAAATATTATTTCAATGACATGTCTATTTCTTCCCTCCTCAATCACTTATTTTTTGTACATCTAGTATATGTCTTCTTCCCCTAAGGATCTCTGCGTGCTCTCTTCCTTTCCTGGATTTCCTTTTCTAATCCTGTTACACTCTTCCTGGTACAACTAATTGCATTTCAATTACTGCCTTTCTGGGCTCTGCCTCATTCATACCTATTCTCCTTTGATACTATAAAGTTGAGGGCTTGTGGAAAATTATGGCAAAATCGGGTTGTCCCAAGAAGCTCATCAGTATTGATGTCAGTTCATGACAGTATACTTGCCCAGGTTCTGGATAATGCATAATGCTCTTGAGCTTCCCCAGTCACTTAATGAAGTGAAGCCAGGCTGTGTGCTTGCTCCCATACTTTTTAGCATGATTTTTTTTGTGATGTTATTGTGTGCCTTCATTGAAAATGAAAACACATCAGGGTCAGCTACTGTACTGACAGTAAATTATTTAACTTGCAAAGGCTACAATCAAGACTAAAGTGGAGAGATAGTTGGTATGTGACTTTTTGTTGGCAGATGACTATGCACTCAGTGCAGCTTCTGAGGCTGAGGTGTAACGAAGTATGGATTGATTCTCTGCTGCTTATATTAATTTTGGCCCAACAATTAACACCAATAAAACACAGGTACTACACCAGCTAGCACCATACCATCCCTATGTAGAACCATTGGTTATATATAGCAAATGGAGAAATTTTGAATGTTATGGATAAGTTCACTTAACTTAGCAGTATATTTTTGATGATGAGGTTGATATACGAATTTCCAGAGCTAGCTCAGTGTTTGGGAGGCTCCAAAGGAAAATGTGTGAGAGAAGACAAATGAGAAAGAGAGAGAGACAGAGAAACAGAGAGAAAGCATTAGACTAATTACCAAACTGAAGGTCTAAAGAGCCATTGTGCTAGATAGTATTTCAGTGCCATGCAAGGAAACTGAATTGTTTCCATTTGAATTGTCTTAGGAAGGTTCTGAAGATCACATGGCAAGATACATTACTGAACACTGAGATTCTTTTTCTGAGCTGAACTGCCAAGTATTCAAACTCTATTGTAGAGAGTGCAACTCTGATAGACTGGCCATGTTGTTTAAGTGCCAAAAGTATGTTTGCTTAAAAGGTTATTTTTGTGAATAACTCACATAAGGAAAGATCTCACATGGTAGTCAGAAGAAGAGATACAAGGACACTCTCAAAGTCTCTCTTAAGAACTTTAGAATTGATTGCGTGACATGGGAGACACTGACACAGGTCCATCCAGCATTTTGTGCTTGCATCAAAGAAGGTGCTGTACTCTATAAGCAAAGCAACATTGCAGTAGCTCAGAAGAAACACGAGATGCACAAATTTAGAACCATCTCCACTCCAAATGTTCTCATGGACCATTTGTGCCTGGCCTGTGGTAGATCCTTTTGAGCTTGTATTGGTCTGATCAGCCACAGTTGGACATACTGTACCTTGATCCCAACATAGTGATGCCATTTGGACTCTTTTCAAGCATGAAAGACACCAATCAACTACTCCTTTACCTATCCATTAGCCAATAAAACAAACAGGATATATGTAGTCAAGATGCACAAAATTCATAGCAAGGATTTTTTGCCTTGAACATAGGTTTATAGGATATATAATGTCAACCTGAACTAAAGACTACCAAAGTAGCAAAAGCTAGGATCTTTAATCGAGGCAAAGGAATGGCAACTTGGCATTTGCCATATAGCATCAAAGTCCTGGAGTGCCCAAGAAGGATGGGGGGGAAGGATTAAATACATTTCAGTGGGGGAGGAGGGTTCTCTTGGGGGGCACAGCCTCAAAAAGCTGTTCTATAAGTTGCTTTGCATTAACAAAGGAAAATCCATAGAGAAGGCGAGGGGTGATTTTGTTCATCCTCAGGCAATACACATTTGCAATCAGGCAAGGTCAGTTGCATTCAACAAGAACTAGAAGATACTTCAGAAATCATCTGATCTAACTCTCTCTTTTTCTGATCTAACTCTTTCTTTTTGCAGATGAGGAAACTGAGAACAAGAAAGGTGAACTAACTTGCCTAAGGTCACACAGGTAGTAAGTAATAGGGTCAATACTTTATCCTTTATCTTTCAATCCAGAGTTATATACTGATGCTACAAAATGTGGTACTTACATAAAAGTAAGACCTGGATTACTGAGTGATGTATCTCCTTCATAGGGCCTCATTGAAGTGTCCTGTAAATAGAGACGGTCAATTGTGGGAATTTTACAATCAGTCAATGGAATAAGCAAACATCTAAGAGAGCTAGTTCAGGATTCTGGTAATTCCTAAAAAAAAAAACCCCACTGAATTTTAGATCAGCTTTTTAAAAAAAATAAATTTATTTATTTATTTTTAGTTTACAATATTTAGTTCCACAAGCTTTTGAGTTCCAGATCAACTTTGGAAACACATAGTAAACTAGCAGGATTGTATTTAAGTATTATGTAGAAAATCCTTATCTATCAAGAGATGGCATACCATATTCCAGAAATTAGTTTTATATTTCACATTTTATCACAAGGCTTGCCATTTTCTTCTCAGAATGTCTTTTGCTTTCATCAGCCATTTCTCTTTTCTCAGTCTCTAAGTGGAGTCTGAAAATGGTTTTCTATGCATTGGTCAATCATCATTAGAAAGCAGATGTGGCCTCTGCATATTTTCAGTATGTTCTGTCTGTATATTCTCAGCTTCTTTAACCTGCTTTCCAAATCCTATTCTGCTAAGGAAAATGGGGATTCCCCCCTCAAAATGCGTCTTTGAACTTATTTCTTGGTCTTGAACCTACCATTTATTCTTCAAGCTGAGTGTAAGGGACAGCCTATTCATCTACACCACTAAAAAGCCATTGTGGGGCTTGGCGGAGAAAACTGAGAAGGAATCACCATCATTATTAAAAATGTGTGGTATTGCTTTCTAGTGCCCAGAGACTTAGCTTATTTTATAAAGCAAAAGAGATATGAAATAAATCTATCTCCAGTTTTGACATTTCACTTTTATTTGCAATCTCCCTTGTGTCTCCAAAAGGGATTTTGTATACATTTTCTAAACCCATATTGCTGAATCACTCAGTTTATATTTTCTAAGTTGCAACTTGAGGTTTTCAGAAATGTCTTGTTTTCCCCAACTTCCTCCTTGACCTTGTTTCAATTGACTTTTTGAAAAGGATTTGCATCTGTGTTTGTATGATCATCTTCTCCTACTGTCCTTTTTCATTGAGGTCCTTGGGGATTAGGAATATGCAAAAGAGAGCTTTCTGTACTTTGTCTTCCCTGCTTTCCCCCCTTCCTCTTTCTGGTTCATGTTCTTATATGATTTACTGAAATTTGGTATTCAGGATTTTTGTTTCATTATACTTTTCTGGGAAACCAACGAATGATTCTCACAATGTCTCATCAAGCTCAGTCTTTAAGGTCATTTGCTTTGGTTTATGGAAATCTGCATCCCAAAGAAATCAAAGGAAAAGGAAAAAGACCTATATGTACAAATATTTTATAGCAGCTCTTTCTCTGGTGGCAAAGAATTGGAAATTGAGAACTCATCAATTGGAGAATGGCTGAACAAGTTGTGGCATATGATTGTGATAGAAAACCATTGTGCTAAAGGAAATGATGAAGGGGGTGGTTTCAGAAAAAAAAAACCAAAACAAAATAACAACACACGGCATAAACTCATGCAAAGTGAAGTGAGAAGGACCAGGACATTGTTGTGCACAATAATAGCAATGTTGTAATGATGATCAACCGGGAAAGACTTTGCTACTCTTATCAATACAGTGATCCGAGATAAGTGCTATCCACTTCCAAAAAGAGACCTGGTGAACTCTAAGTGCAAATTGAAATATGATTTTCTTGCTTTCTTTTCTGCTTTCTTTTATGATATGGCTAATATGGAATATGTTTTGCATGATTTAATGTACATGATTGATAGCATACTGTTTGCTTTCTCGGTGGGTGGGGGGATGTAAGGGAAGGAGAAAATCTGGAACTCAAAATTTAAAAAAGAATGTTAAAAATAAATATGAATGGAAAAAGTCTGAAGAATATATGTTTGTCACAATCTCTGGGTTGTTTCTCATGGACGGATTGAAAGGAATGAAGCTAGTTAAATCTCTCTATTCAGTGACTGCTTTCAGAGTTACTCACAATGGCTGACATTCTGTAGGAGATAAATTTTCCCCTTAGGCTCTACTTAGTCATTCACTCTATATTTCACTCTTGATTGCACCCACACATTCATGCCTCTGCACTGTTTCTAATGCAACACAAAACTTCCCCCTGGAAACCAGATCTTTCAGATGTGCTGTAAATTCAGATCATCTTTGCTTCTTATTTTCTCTAGTCTTAACCTTTCAGTTAATGCTGCTTTTTCTTAAATAAATAGAAATTATAACACTTTAATGGTAACATTATGCTAAGCTTGAAGTGCCTCTCGTGGTACCATGATGCCCTTTAGCTAAGAACATAAGTGTTTGGTCCAACTACTAGACGGTACAAGATGTAGTTCAGAGCTGTTAAATTCACATCCACTCTCTGTTTTTGCCTTCAGCTTTATACGTATTTTCCCCTAGATACATCACTTCTTTCACTGGATAGAGGTCTCTGAAGCCTCAGTAAAGAACAATACTTATATTACTGTTTTGGTTTATCTTCCTAATTGTGAAAACATAATTGCTTTCATTTTAGAGGACAAACATTCTTTGAAAAATGATATTTGCCTTGTTTTGTACATTACCAAGAAAAAATAGTGAATTAGTGGGGGGGAAGAGAAAGGAAGAAAGGGAATTTGGAACTAAAAAATTTAAAAGAAAAGA
>JAQQSU010018984.1:0-10359 GCA_028627135.1 Pseudochirops cupreus
ATTCTTTCTGGTTTGAGAAAATTCAGTGAAGGCTATTATTTTATATAGAATAGTTGAAATATCAGTTTGGATTCCTTCAGGTTTAGTTAAGTTTATTCTCTTTTGTATTTTGGAATTTTCACCAGTACAGAATGACCTATACATGAATATAAATCTTAACAAATTCTATGGGCTTTCAGCTTTCAGTAACCCGCACTAATAGAAACTTTTAGCTAACTATCTCAGTGGATTAGTATACAACTAGTAAAAGGTGACATTAACAGTTCTCTCAGAAATGCAACATGTATGGAGTAATTGTGCTGAAAACAAAGACTCTGCCAGAGGCATAGCACTTCTCCAAGTTGATCAAAATGCAAATTGTTTGCATGCTGTTTTAGGAATATTCCATACTGAGGAAGTATGTTGCAGGTGTTTTCTTAAAGTTTGGGTGCAAGAACATATCTCATAGGATTTTATTTATTCCAATCAGTTTTCATTATCATTCAGCATAATACCTACCACTTACAGTGGAGCCATGCATTCTAGAAGAGAATATTGCTAAAAAGAAATACAGGTGATATACTCTCAAAATGAAATTCTTTTAAAATTTAATATATTTTATTTCCCCCTTCAATTTCATCTTAGAATGATGTTTAACATTTGAAACATTTTGAGTTCCAAATTCTAACCCTTCCTCCCTTCCACCCCTCCCACTCCCTGGAATGGTAAGCAATTTCATACAGGTTATACATGTGCAATCATGTAAAACATTTCCGTATTAGTCATTCAAAATGAAATTCTTGACAATGAAATTGTGAATGTTCTTAATAAACAAGAAAAATGTGGACAAAAACAGAATAAAGTAGGGTGATAGGAAACTATGAAACAAGCTAAAACGAAGAACTGGAAATGAGGGGATGTCCATCAATTGGCAAAAGAGGTTGTAGTATATTATTCTTCTGTAAGAAATGATGAACTGATTGATTTTAGGAAAAAAAAACAACAACATGGGAAGAGTTGCACAAGATTCTGAAAAATGTAATCAGCAAAACTAAGATAATGTTTTATAAAGCTATAGCAATACCAAAGAACAATTATGAACAATAAAGTTATCCTGAGTACCATAATTATTCAAGTCAACTATAAAAGACCTATGAAGGAAGATGCTATCCACCTCCAGAGAAAGAAATGATAAATAGAATATTGCATAATATGATTTTACATAAATTTATAAATATATGTCAAATGGTGGTCTTATCTAGTGTGGTGGGAGAGATTTCGGAATTTTCAATGTAACAAAAAATACATTTAAAAAAAACAAGCTAAGATTGAAAAAAGACACTTACAAAAGCTCAATGACAAAAAGTCCCAGGATTGTAGATTTAAGTTTGGAAGGAACCAAGGGGCTATGAAATCTGAACCCCACCTTCCATTTTATAAATTATATGCTATATAGATAGGCCTGTGTCATAGTGGTGTAGAGGTAATTTTGATTTCTTGATTTTTTTTTTTAATGCAGAGCTCAAGGTCTTGCAAGGTTTCAATCTAGTATCAAGACAGTACATCTTTCAGTCCAGTACAAACAAAAGACAACTGGGTTGCAGCTAAGGATTAAAAGCCTTATCACGAGAAGGTTGGCACTCAGTGCACGAAATTTTTTTACCTCAGTGTCCCATGAAACAGATAGAAAATGTAAACCTAATTTTAATGTTCATGGTAAAAAACATAGATGACATACAACAAATATGTCCTAGGCACAAAGTGATTAATTTTTTTATGACAGAAACAGTATGCAAAAGGGTTTTGATGGGCCAGATTTAATAAGATGAAATTTAATATAGGTATATGAAATGTCTGACACTTAAATTAAAACAATTGCACTGTTCCAGGATGACAGAAGATAGCTAGACAAGAGTACATACAAAAAAGAAATAGTTTTTAGTTTCCTTGAAAGCTCACTATTTCAACTTTGTGACATGAAAGAAAAAAAAAACACTGACAGTAACTTAGGTCATATGAATAGAAAATACAATTCAGAAGTGTTAGTCCCAATATATTCTGCAATGGTCAGATATTCTGAAGTACATACAGTTCTGCCTATGATACTACATAAGCATATTTATAAACTGGAATACAGTCAATGGAGAGTGACCCAAATGGCAAGAGAACTCAAAATCATGTTATGACAATATTTTAAAATTTTGATAATTTTTCTATCTGGAAAAGGAGAAAGTAGGGGAAGGGCATGAACACTGTCTTTAAATATTTAAAGGTCCAAAATATAGCTAAAAAATATTATCTAGCTTGTGTCATTTCAAAGTTAGATGAAATAACTTAGATCAAAGGATAGGAGATGTTGAGAAATAGTTGGTTTTTTTTTGGGGGGGGACAACAACTGTTTAGTTAATGCACTAATATTCACAGATAGAATAGGTTACATAATGAAATAAGGAATTCTTTTACATTGAAGATTATAAAATCATATAATTTTAGATTTGAAAGAAACTTCAAAAGTCAAATCCTCCCAGAGTGGTTGTCACATTATTGAATATCCATTTGAAGATCCATTTGAGAAATTTTCTAACAATACAAAGGTATCCCAGTATATTTTTGGACAACTCTATAAAGAAAATTGAGATGATGCCCATCAGGTAGAGAATGGCTGTAAAAGTTGTATATAATTGTGATGGAGTACTATGGTGCTATAAGAAATGATAAGCAGGCATTTTAAGACAAAAAAAGTGGGAAGATATATAAACTGAAGCAACGTGAAGTGAGCAGAATCAGATGAACTTGTATACAGCAACAGCAATATTGTAAGGATGATAAGTTGTTAAAGATTTAGCCAATTTGATCAAGGCAATGATCCAAGACAATTCCAAAGACCCATGATTAAAAAAAAATAATTTCCAATTTTAGAGAAAGAACTGAGGATTTTAAGTGCAGATTGAGACTTCAAAAAAAATTTCTTTGTTTTTCTTCCTCCCTCACCCCCCTTTTGTAATAGGGCTAACAATGAAATATGTTTTACAGGACTTCACATATATAATCAATATAATTTTGTTTGCATTATGTTACATTTGAAAATTAAGATAAACTAAAAGACAATGGTCTGAGCATGATCAATTTATTAGTTTAGCAGTAACCAAGAAATTTGGCCAATAGTCTCTCTTAATGACCAAAGACCTGAGGTACAGCTCATGAGCCTTAATATAGTTTTGGGGATTACAGAATTGGGTAGGTGGGGAAGACTATATGATTGGTTACAAGGTAGACAGCATCCTGGGTGTGGGGACTATATGATAGGCTATTTGAAAGAAAGTAGATTCACACCCGCCTGGAATTAGTAACCACCTCTCTCCAACAATTAAAGAACGTTAATTGTTTTGTGGGAACTGTGAATATCTTGCAGACATTATTATTGGACCTGAGTTAACAGACTCCCTGGCACCTAGAAGGGATTGTTAGGGAGATATGACCTTCCTTAACTGTAGAAGGAAATCCAAGAACAGACAATATTCCTTGTGGAAATATACCAAACCAGTTTGTAAGCCTCTAAAGATAAGGTGTGGTAGATATCAGGGAAGCTATGTTACCCAGAGTATAGAATGCCAGCTCTGGACTTGGGAGAACCTGAATACAAATCCAGTCTCACATACTTAATAACTATGTGACCCAGAGCAAGTCACTTAACCATGTTTACCTCAGTTTCCTCATCTGTAAAATGAATTATAGAAGAAAATGGTATGCCAGTCTAGTATCTTTGCTGAGAAAACTCCAAACCAGGTGATGAGGAGTTGGAAACAACTAATCAACTAAACAATAACAAGTAACAACAATATTGGAACACAAAAATTTCTCCTTTTAATTATACCTTATAACACAGAGGGAAAATGGGGTAGAAGTACACAATAGGATCTGTGACAGGATAGAATCAATTCTAAAATGATACATAATCAATTTGATTTCTGCACTTTTCTTTTTTTTTATTAATTAAATTAATTTTTAGTTTTCATCATTCATTTCCACAAAATTTTGAGTTATAATTTATTCTTCCTGTCTTTCCCCTACCCCACCCCAAAATAGCAAGCCTATTGAATACCCCTTTCACCAATCTGTTCTTTCATGTATCCTCCACCATCACCCCACTAACTTTCTAGTAGGGTAAGATGGCTTTCTTTACCCCAGTGTCTGTATATCTTATTTCCCCATTGCATGTAGGAAAAAAAAAATAGACATTTGTTTTTAAAACTTTGATTTCCAGATTCTTTCCCTTCTTCCCTCCTCACTTGCCCCCATGGGGAAGATAAGCAATTCCATATAGGTTGTAAATGTGTAGTTACTGAAATCATTTCCATAATTGTTATATTGTGAAAGACCAACTATACTTCCCTCCATCCTATCACAACCCCACTTATCCTATTTACTCCTTAGACCCTATCCCTTTTCAGAAATATTTGCTTCTGGCTACCCTCTCCCCCAATCTGCCCTCCCTTCTATCATCCCTCCTCTTTTCCCCTACCTCCCCCTATTTTCTTGTAGGATAAGATACCCAATTGAGTGTATATGTTATTCCCTCCTCAAGCCAAGTTCAATGAGAGTAAGGTTATCCCATTCCCTTTCACCTTCCTGCTTTTCCCTTCCATTATAACAATTTTCTCTTGGCTCTTTTATATGAGATAATTTACGCTAATCTATCTCTCCCTTTCTCCTCCCAATAAATTCTTCTC
Source organism: Pseudochirops cupreus (assembly GCA_028627135.1). Taxonomy (NCBI): domain Eukaryota; kingdom Metazoa; phylum Chordata; class Mammalia; order Diprotodontia; family Pseudocheiridae; genus Pseudochirops; species Pseudochirops cupreus. The sequence goes on from JAQQSU010018984.1 coordinate 4,710, forward strand.
TCACTTCTTAAATTTTCTTTTTTAGATATCATCCCTTCCTAATCATTTACCCGGTGTCCTCTCTCTGTGTATACATGAACATACAAATGCCCACACTCACATATATATTTACATATACATACACCCTCTTATACATACATATATACATGCACACACATATGTATACGAACATACCTATATACGTATGTATACATACACATATTTCTTTCAACTATCCTCATACTGACAAGTCTTATGAGTTACAATAATTGTTTTTCCATGTAGTAATGTAAATAGTCCAACTTTAATAAGTTCCTTATAATTTCTTTTTCCTGTTTACCTTCTCATGCTTCTCTTGCTTCTTGTATTTGAAAGTCAAATTTTCTGTTCAGCTCTGGTTTTTTCATCAAGAATGCTTGAAAACCCTCTATTTCATTGAATGGCCATATTTTTACCTGAAGTATTATGATCAGTTTTGCCAGGTAGGTGATTCTTGGTTTTAGTCCTAGCTCCTTTGACCTCCAGATTATCATATTCCAAGCCTTTTGATCTTTTAATGTCAAAGCTGATAGGTCTTGTGGCATCTTGATCGTGTTTCCACAATACTCAAAATGTTTCTTTCTGACTGCTTGCCATATTTTCTCCTTGACCTGGGAAATCTGGAATTTGGTTATAATATTCCTAGGAGTTTTCTTTTTGGGATCTTCTTCAAGAGGCACTTGGTGAATTCTTTCAATTTCTATTTTGCCCTCTGGTTCTAGAATATCAGGGCAATTTTGCTTGATAATTTCTTGCAAGATGGTGTCTAGGTTCTTTTTTTGATTATCATTTTCAGATAGCCCAATAATTTTTAAATTATCTCTACTGGATCTATTTTCCAGGTCAGTGGTTTTTCCAATGAGATATTTCACCTTGCATTCTATTTTTTTATTTGTTTGGATCTGTTTTTATAGTATCTTGATTTCCCATAAAGTCATTAGCTTCTAATTGCTCCAATATAATTTTGAAGGAGTTATTCTCTTCAGTGAATTTTTGAAATTCCTTTTCCATCTGGCAAATTCAGATTTTTAAGGCATTCTCCTCCTCATTGGCTTTTGGGCCTCTTTTGCCATTTGATTTAGTCTATTTTTTAAGGTGTTATTTTCTTCAGTGTATTTTTGGGTCTCCTTTAGCAAGCTGTTGACTCACTTTTCATGATTTTCTTGTATCATTCTCAATTCTCTTCCCAATTTTTCCTCCACTTTTCTTACTTGATTTTCAAAATTCTTCTTTAGCTCCTCCATGGCCTGTTCATATTTTTCTAGTTCATATTTTTCTTGGAGGCTTTTGATGCAGTAGTTCTGACTTCACTGTCTTCATCCTGCTCCATGCCGTGATCCTTTTTGTCCTCAAAAAAGTATTCTATCAACTGTTGGTGCTTCCTGTGCTTGCTCATATTGACAGCTAGTTACTTGATGTTTGAGCTCTTTGCTATGGTAGAACTCTGCTTCCAGAATGGAGAGAACTTTGTCCCAAATTGCTGGGGTTTTCACAGCTGCCAGAGCTATTAGGAGGGTGCCCTGGCCCCCACAAGCTCTGGCTCACTGGCCACACACCCTCAGGGCATCCCCCAAGAGCATGATCCAGATGCAAGCAGGTTAAAGCAAGAGCAATTATTGTCTAAATGGTTTCTTGGTCCCCCTACAATTTGCAGGCCAGGAGCTCCTGAGGCAGCCATGCAGTGCAGCCACTGGACTTCCACTGTGCCTCCGCTGTTTCTTGCTCCAGTGACAGGAGCTGGACCATGCTCTCCCATCCACACCTGTTCCAACAGAGTTCCATACTGACCTTTTACTTTGGCATTTATGGGTTGAGAAGTCTGGAAGCTGTTAAAGCTGCTGGTTATTAACTCTCCTGAAGTATGCTCTTGCTGCTGCTGGTTGGGGCCACCCTGGGGCTTGAACCATGTGGCTCCTGTGGGACTGTGCTCAGCTTCTAGCACATTGTGGTAGAGCTTTCCTATGGGCCCGCAGGTCTGTCTTTAGTGGGAGATTTGTTTCTCTTTGTCACTTTGTGGGTTCTATAGCTTTAGAATGTGTTTAGAGTCATTTTTTTTTTACAGGTATTGGAGTTCTTTGGAGCTGGAACCCATCCCAAGTTTCTGCTTCTACTTGGAAGGGAACAATAGAAGGGAAGGAGAGAATTTGAGGATCAAGATTTTAAAAAATGAATGCTATAAATAAATAAATGTACAAATAAATGATTTTTAAGAAATTTGAAAAGATCCACAGGAAGAATAAAATGAAAGTAGAAGATTTACAGAAGTTTTAAGTTGTGGAGTAACTGAGATGAGAAAGAACATGGCACTTGCCTCAAATGTTTCAGTAAAATAGAAGATAAGAAGAAGAGATATCTGTACCCTTCTGAGTTTTTCCCAGGATTACCTTCAAAACAAAACAAGCAAATCACCCTTAGTGCTCTGCCTTTGTCTCCTCTTCACTCTCACATTTACTTTTTGAAAGTCTCCTCCCTCCTCCCACCTTCTACGGTAAAGATCCTTGTAGACAACTTTTTCCAGTAGACACTTTAGCCAGACATTTATTTTCAGGCAACAGCTACTACCAGATTCTTACCTTCTTCAAAAGGAAATTAAGGAAAGCAGAGGATCAAAGAGTATGAAGACAACTAAGTATTAAGAACCTTATTTGTTTAGACCTCAATATCTACCTTTCTATAACTTCCATCCATTGCACCTTACATGAAAAACCAATGTGTGATTATATATACTTTCTTGGGGGTGTGTGTGGAAAAAATACTTATCTACTGCCAAAGTGAAGTTTAATACCCATTCTACATGGCTTTTCAAATATTTGAAAATATTTCTACTGTCTTTTTTTTTCTTCTTGGAAAACATCCATACTTTGAATGAATGAAAAAAAATGCATTTACTATCACTTACTGTGTGTAAAGCATTATATTAAACATGGAGGAAAAAAATAGAGAGTCAAAACTATTTTTCTTGTCAAAGAACTCACAATCAAATAGGACAGGTTGCACAAAGCAGTATTTAGTTTGAAGTCAGTTGGAAAGCCTCATTAAAGTAGAACTCCAAAGTAGATGGAAATCCTATACTTCTATTTTCACTGACAGAACTATATCTTCTTCTGATATTGAACCATTTGGTAGTGCAAATTCTTTATAAATATGAACCATTATATTATTATAAGTACTATGCCAATTTATAAATATCTTTAAAATGGAGCAGCAAGAAATTGAAACATTGTATTTCAGAGGTATATTGACTGTAGTAAAGTGCTCAGGGACTAAAAACAATCATCTCCTTCATTAAAGATATTACACTTCTTTTAATCCAGCCTTTGAGAGCATTAGCTTTTAGAAATTTCATATCAAATTCTTACTTGTATTCAGTTTATACTTCCTTAAAATTTCAGGTCTTTTTGTCATGCAGTGTTTGTTGTCTATTGATGTGTCTCTCTTGCATTGAATATTTGATATCTATATTGATATTGTGTTATTTTTGTTATTGATGTGGTCAATTATACTGATAGTTTTCCTAATGTTGAGTCAGTCCTGCATTCCTGGTATAAATCACATATGGTCCTGTGTATAATCTTGTGATATATTTCTGAAATCTCTTTGTTGGTATTTTTTTGAAATTATTGTACTATTATTCATGACAGAAATTGGCCTCTATATGTCTTTCTCTGTTCTTCCTCTCCCTGGTTTAGGCATCAAAATTATATTTGGGTAATAGAAAACATTTGGTAGGATTTGTTAAACTGAAATAAGAAAACAGACAAATGATTTATTAAGCTATGCATGCCAGCCACATAACAAACTGAAAGCCAAGAACCTTAACTATTGGATTCTACCCAGTTAATATATAATTTGGAGAGAGAAAAACAGAAAAGAAAAACACCAGGATAAAGTGATTATGACACCAGTTTTCCTATTTGTGTCATTATCAGGAAACAATCAGGTGAGGGATAGGAAAGTATTCTTGGAGTCCAGTGACAGTGGGGAGGGGGAGTAAATTTGTCACCTTAAATCAGCTCAAACTTGGCTTCACAAAATGGTGGTTAGAAAACAAAATGGAATCATAGTATTTTTAATATTCCAGACTTGTTTTTTTTAAAACTATTTGTTTTTCAAATAGTTTGTATATCATTGGGATTAATTGTTCCTTAAATGATTATATAATACACTTGTCCAGTACTGGTGATTTTTCTTAGGAATCTCATTTATTGCTTGTTCAATTTCTTTTTCTAAGTTAGGGATGTTTTTAATTATTCTGTTTCCTCTTTTATTAATATGGGCTGTTAATATTTTTGTGAACATTTATCCATTTCACTTAGATTGACAGTTTTATTGGCATATAATTGGACAAAAATAAATCCTTTAATTTAATCTTTATTGGTGGTACATTTACCCTTTTCATTTTTTCTCATAAAAAGCCTTTGACAAAATACATTATTCATTCCTATTAAGAAACACTAGAAATTACAGGAATCAATGGAGCATTTCTTAAAATGATGAGTAGTATCTAAAAAGAAGAACAAACAAACAAAGTAAGCATTATTAATAACAGGGATTAACTTGAAACCTTCCCAATATGATCAGGGCTAAAGCAAGGAGGTTGATTATCACTGCTATTATTCAATATTGTACTAGAAATGCCAGCTTTAAGACAAGGAAAAAATGAAGGAATAATAATAGACAAATAGGAAACAAAATCACCCCTCTTTGCAGATGTTAAGATAGTATACTCTGAGAACTCCAGAGAATCAGCTAAAAACTAATGAAAATAAATAACTTCAGCAAAGTTGCAGGGTATAAAATAAACCTGCATAAATCATCACCATTTCTACACATTAACAAGAAAACCTCACAGGAAGAGAGACTAAGAGAAATTTTATTTGAAATAACCAAAAACAATATAAAGTACTTGGGAGTCTATCTGCCAAGACAAATCCAGGAACTACATGAATACAGTTAGAAAATACTTTTATATACATCTAAACTATTGGAGAATATTAATTGCTTATGGGTAGGCAAAACCAATATAATAAAAATGGCAATTCTACCTAAGTCAATTTACTTTTTCAGTGTCATGCCAATCAACCCTCCAAAGTATTATTTCATAGAACTAGAAAAAAAAATTAAAACAAAATTAATCTGGAAGATTAAATAGTCATACATATTAAGGGAATCAATGAAAAAAGTAAAGGAATACAGCTAACAGTTCCAGATATCAAACTGTATTAGAAAGTGGTAACAATCAAAACCCTCTGGTACTGTACTGGCTAAGAAATAGAGTGGTGGATCAGAGGAAAAGGTTAGGTTTACAATACACAGTAGTAAAGTGAACTAAGCAGCACACTGGTTGGAGTTCTGGGCTTGCAGTCAGGAAGACATTTTCTTGAGTTCAAATTTGGTTTCAAACATTTACCAACTATGTGAACCCAGACAAATCCTTTAACCCTGTTTGCCTCAGTTTCCTCATCTATAAAATGAGCTGGAGAAGAAAGTATCTCTGCCAAGAGTTAGACATGAACAAAACAACTAAACAAAAAACAAAAATATTAAATGACTACAGTAATCTAGTGTTTGTTAAAACCAAATATCCAAGGTTTGGGGACTGAGAATTCAACTTTTGACCAAAAAAAAAAAA
>JAQQSU010018985.1:0-10359 GCA_028627135.1 Pseudochirops cupreus
ATATATTGTTTTTCCCACCCACTTCCGTGGAAGATTTCCTTTGGTGAATGCCCTCGGCCTCATTTTAAGGTGGGAGGAGAGAATACCCACCCAAATAAGAATGATAATTAACTATCGATTCGTAGACCTCCTGGTTTGCTTTTGAAGTCTGTCAGAGAGTGAGAAAGTATTAACTTCTGCGTGTGTAACTCCGCCATGGTAGGTATATGGCTGCAGCCCACGGTTTTTAGCAGGCTGGAACTTCAGCACCACTGCTTCCTGGACAGCGAAACCAGGGTAGGAGAAGAAAGTTATCACCAGGGTTTTTGGTTCTCTGGCGGAAGAGGGTCATTCACCTCTAATGTGAGTGCTCCAATAGCTCTGTAAGCATTCCTATAACCTCCAGAGCTCCCGAATGGGGGCTGCAAGCAGGAACTTTTGGGGGTGGGGACAGAGGAATCGCTGCCGGGATGCATATTGATCATCTGGAAGTCCGAGAACCCCGGAGGATAAAAGCTAGGGGAGGGGAGACCGACCTGAAAGGGAGGCATGTGGTCCGGAGTGCTGCCCCGAGAGAGCAAAGGCAGACCCAATGCGACCTGGCAGCAGCCGGGGCACAGCCCCAAAGGAGCAAGACAAGGCGGAGGGAGAGGGGGAAGAGGGTTGCCGATCCTTACCTGCTCGTTCAGCAAGGGGTATTGAGGAGCTGGGGGATCGGGCGCCGCTGAGGGCACAGGTACCAGCGGTAGAAAGGAGGGTTCGCAGGGCACCTGCCAACTGGACACCCCTGGAAGCAGTGGAGGCGGCGGCTGCGGGGGTGAGGTCAGGAGTGGCGGCGGGGGCACAACCCCAGCTGCCAACCGCAGGAGTCCCCCGGAGCTTGGCACCATCCACAGGCAGGGCGGCGGCGGCTGCGGGGAGAGCTCGGCGTTCATTTGCCAGAGCAGTTGAGGGGGAGGCTGCGGGGGCCGGCGGGGCCGCCGCCGTGGGAGGTTCGGACCCGGGAGCATCCTACATGCCCCGGCCAGCCAGCCTGCCGCCGGTCCACCAGCCCGGCCGGCCAGGGGACGCGCGGGATGGTGTGCCGCTCAGCCGGACGGGCGACCCCGTGCAGGGGCGTCGGCGGCGGCGCCGGGGATGGGGCGAGGATGCTGCCCGCTGCCCATCAGTGCTTGGCTCTGGCCGCTTCCTGCCGCCGTCCCACTGGCTGCGGGTTGCCGGCACTGTGCGCGGCTGTAGAAGCAAGGGCAAGCCTGGTGGCGGCACCTGCAGAGGCGGGGGCGGCGGTGGGAGCCCAGTAGACCCAGCCCGGGGCAGCCCGGGGCAGCCCGGAGCAGCTGAGCTGAGCCGGGCACCAGAAGCAGGGATGGCAGAAGCAGCAGAGTGAGAGCTGCACTTCATTCAGAAGCGACGCGCGACGTTGCCCCGCCTCTGGCCCCCTCCCATCCCACCTAGCCCCGCCCCTTCTCTCAGCCCCTTCCCCCTCGGCGTCACGGGATGGGGGGGGGGGTCCACTGCAGTTCCCGCCTCCAACCTGTCTCTCCCCTCGCTGGCCGACCCAGGCACGGAGTGGGAGATATGGAAGGATGAGAAGGGATGTGAGGCGCTGGCCAGCTTGGTCCTTGTGTCTGGGCACTGCCCCTGGAACCTGCCCAGTGGTGCCGGGCATGGGACCTCAGCTGGCAACGGAGCCAGAGGGCACCGAGGTGGATGCTGCCTAGAGTCTCCAGTGCAAGGGGCAGTTCTCTATGCCCGGAAAGAACCTGGCACGGACAGGCTGGGAGGTAGAGGACCTAGGGGTGAGTGAAGCTCCAGGCTGACCCCACCTAGAATCTTAGACTGGAGGAGTCTGTGGGTCATGAGCTGCTAAGCAGTTTTCCTTAGGCATGATACAGTCCAGTCGCGTTTCCTCCCTAATTAACCGGGAGAAAATTGAGACTGAAGGAGGGAAAAGACATGCCCAGTGGCACACCAGCGACCGGAGTTTTTTCTACTGCAGCATCCTGCTTCCTTCCTCAGCCTGACACTGAGGAAAGGCTGGGATGCAGGGGAACAGAATTAGGTTCAAGGCCCAAAGGACCTTGCCCCAATCTCTCTTCATCCTAGTGCTTTCCTCCTGTTAATTGTTCCCTATTTGTGCTGTAAATAGCTTGCCTTTGATGTATTTGCATGTTGCCTTCACCTTTAGATTGTCACATCCTTGTGGGCAGAGATGATCTTTTGTTTCTTTTTGTAGCCCCAGGGCTTGGAACAGTGCCTGGAACATTGTTTAGCAGTTTTTCATTCCTGACTGACTTGTCCTAGCTCTGTTTTTGTTTGTTTAGAGAGGAAAGAGAGTTCTTGGCAGATATATTGGAGCAGTTAGCCATTTCCTTCTTCATTGGATTAAGGCAAACCTAGGTTAAATGACTTGCTCAGGGTCACTTAGCTATGGAGCATCTGAGGTCTGACTTGAACTCAGATCTTCCTGACTCCAGGCCCAGCATTCTATTTATTTGCTGAGCCCTCTAGCTATCTCTTCTGACACATAGTAGTGTTTAATACTGGCACATAGCAGATACTTAATTGTATTGATTAATTGATTGTATGATCCTGGATAAGTCACCTGTCTGTTAGAGGTTCAAATCAATTTAACTCTAATTGAATGCTTTCAATCTTCAAGGCAGAATGGCTTAAGTAGTGACCTTGCATCAGAATCAGGAAGGCACCAATGCCAGCCAAGTGACCAGTACCAAGAACCTCTCCAAGGCCTAGCTACAAGTCTAAACTGGAGCTAATGGGCACACTGATAAGGGCATCCCCCCCACCCATATCCCTATACCCTGGGAATCACTGGCATATGCTTTTTGTTTGTTTCTTTGTTTATTTTGTAAGTGAAACACAGTCTACCAGCCAGCGGGTTTACAAACCCCAATATACAACAGCTTCCAACCATAAGGACCTCCTATTCTGGAATGGTGAGGGATACCAAAAAAAAAAAAATAGAAATGAATGTGAAGTGTGTGCAAACTGTTTGTAGAATATGCTCATAACTGAGGGCATCAGGAACAGTCTCAGAGAGGAAGACTTTGCAGTGAGCCTGAGGCTTCTCAATTGCCAATATGCAGAGGGACTGAGTTTGTCTCCTCCCCACTTCCCATGAGGGGATTATTATTCTTATTATTTTTGCAGAAGTCCCCGTGGGGGAGATGGCCCTCCATGCATAGGGAATGGAGAGTAGGGCAGTTCAGTGACAAGTGGGGGCATATGAGAAGAGACAAGATTGTCAATAGTGCTGCCCTGAGGGTTTAAGTCTTTGTTCTAAAACCCTTAGGGAGCCATGGAATTGTTTCTATATGTATATTTGTTTATTTGTTTGTTTTGAAGTAGTAGAAGTGGAGGGAGGAGGCCTGGGGTGGTCAAATCTAAGGCTTAAAGCATATATCATTCTGAATCACAGCTATGTGAAGGATGGATTATAGAAGAGTGGGAGAAATCATTTCTGAGCCTATGGCTTTCTATCCAAGATTTCTGAGGCCCTGAACCAGAGGGAAAAGTGTGTGAGTAGAGAAGTGAATGGATGCAAGCAGCATTGAAGTAGAATAGACTAGAATTGGCCATGATTTGGATGTGTAGATGTAGGAAGAGAGAGGTCAGGGATGATGCAGAGGGTCCAATCCTGAATGAGTACATTGACTGGGACCCAGCTTACCAGTTCTAGCAGAGCAACTCAGCATCCCCTCCTACCCTCCTCTCTATTGCCCTCCCATCCCCTACCCAAAAGAAGGTAAATATTGATGGCTGAAATCCACCTAGTTCACTTAGGGTTTATATCAAACCTTAAACACAATTAATTCTGGATCTTGTGGATTCAACAATAGGTCCCTGCCCAAGCACCACTTGATTGGTTATTTTGTGAGCTTTCCTGGTTCAGAGTGAATGGAAATAGGAACTGTTTCTCTTTTGGCCATCAATCATGAGGCTCTTCTCCCAGTTTGATTTTTTTTTTTTCTTAAAGGGGCCATCCCTTGACTCACTTCTTGAAGAAGCCTATTCACTGAATGGGCATAGCCTAACTCAAAGTGAGATTCAGAGAACACCTTAGCCTAAAAGGGCCAAGTTCTCCCATTGCATTATGAGCCATCTCATGTCCTTCTGATACATATCTGGGCACTGAAACTAGATGACTCTGGAGGAGAAAGTGAGGTTGGTGCCCTTGCCCAGCTCTCCCTCACTCAAACTACAAGTTGTGTCATCTTCCTGATTATCATGGTCCTCTTTAAGAACAAAGGACAAACCACACAATTGATGGGGATACCATAAACAGAAAGTGATTAACATGGAGAATATCTGCTTTTGACATGTTGACTTCCAGATGACTTCCAGATATCCAAATGGAGATGTCCAGCAGCTGTTTGGAAATAGGGGACTGGAATTCTGATGAGATATTAGAATTGAATATAAAGGTGTGGAATTCATCTTCCTAGAGATTATCACTGAATGCATAGGATGTGATAAAAATCACAGAATAGATGGGATCTCAGGGCATATAACAAGGGGATATGGAAGAAAAGATAAACACCCAACAAGAAGAAAGAACAGCCAAGCTGTCAAACAGGAGAGAGAGAAAAAATTGTGAATAAGCTTAAGGAGTAAAGTGTCCAATAAGTGACCGTGGATGATCATGTCCAAACCTGAAGTGATAAAGAATGAAAAAAGAAGACCACTGAATTAGTCATTAACAAAATTTTAATATGCTTAGACAGAATAATTCCATTGCTGTGATGTTATGAAAAACCATATTTCAAAGTGCTAAAAAGTGAGTGGGAAGTAAGAAGATGGAGGCAATGAGCCTTGGGCATGGACTTTTGAAGAATTTGGCTACGAAAAGTGGAAATAAGTGATAAAAACTTATAGAGAAGGCAACATCAAGCATTTATTGTTCTGCATCTTGTTTTTGTAGAATCAGGGAAACCTTGAAATATGTGCATACAATGGATAAGAAGCCAGTGGGTAAGGGAAGATATATGATAGGGGAAATAAAAGGAATGACAAACTCCCAGAAGAGATGGGAGGGAATGATAGCAAGAGAACAATTGTGTGGAAACCTGTCAAAGAGATGGACCACATTTTCCGCAGAAATAGAAACAAAGGAACAGAGAATGGAGATAATTGTGAGCATTTGGGAGGTATGGAGTGAGGTAGGGGAAGACTTCACAATAGATGGCTTCTCTATTCAGGAAGCAAAGGTCTTTGCTGAAAGGTCTTATGCTTCCATTACCCCTTTATTTTTTTATTCAATGCCCTCCCCCCATTGCACTAGAGATTATTACCATCCTCCTGGATTATTGCATTTCCCTCCCAGGGACAGGATCTCCTACTTTGAAAACCTGTGCATAGATAGTCTGAGGAAAGAAGATCTTAGTCCCTATGGAGAAGATGTCAGGGGGTCAAAGATAAGAAGAAATCCATAAGCCTTTATTAAATATCTGCTGTTTGCCAGGCATTGTATCAGCAAGTGATTATACAAAGACCAAATGACCGTTCTCAAGGAGTTTATATTCTATGAATAGAAGATAAGTAATACATATTTAGTCACATAATATACATACATATATACATTTGGCAGCTAGGTGGTGCACTAAATAGAATGCTGGATCTAAAGTCATGAAAACCCATCTTCCTGAGTTCAAATCTGGCCCTTAACACTTACTAGTTGTGTGGCCCTGGACCCTGTTTATTTCAGTTCCTCATCTGTAAGATGAGCTGGCAGAGCACTCCAGTGTCTTTGCCAAGAAAACCCCAAGGGAGGTCAGGAACAAAGAGAACTCAAACATTGATAATATCCATTCAATAGGATGCCACATTTAAAATTCGAAAATGCTAAAGGTGGTTTGGGACAAAATAAACAAAAACAAACAAATATTGAAATGTAAAGGGGAAGCTCTATCATATGTAAAAAGAAGCTTTCAGATCATTCTAAGGATTTGAAGTTTGAATATGTGAACTGTATATGAAAAAGCAAGTAAAGTCACTAAATTGCCCTTGGTCGTAGACAGCTTTAATATCTTTGTCCCTAGCTTCTTATTTAAAGACTCAGAAGGAATCTACAAGGGGCCTGGAGGACAATTAGGTGGCACAGGGGATAGAGAACCAGCCCTGGAGTCAGGGAGACCTGAGTTCAAATCCAGACTCAGACACTTGACACTTATGCTGGACAAGTCACTTAAACCTGATTGCCTCACCCACACAAAAAAAGTATAATTGGCACAGTTACAATCTATACACAATGTTACATTGTACATAAAATATACAATATATATAATAGTAACTTTAATCCCAACACTGACTCACTGTTTCTCAGTGAAGGGCTTTAAAGATAAAATTAAAAAAAGGACTTTATATTTGGTCCTGAAAGTAGTAGGGGGAAAAAAAGAGTAAAATAAAATAAAATTAATGTCATATAGCAATGAGTACACAGAAATCATGTTCATATCAATTCAAATTTGTACAATTTCACAGTAGCATTACTTCCTCAAGGAATATTCAGTAGATTGTACTGGAAGAGAGAAGTTGGATGCAGTAATGCAAAATGAAGTTTTTGTAAGTTGATTTTGACATTAGGAAAAGAGTACTATGGATCAATAGGAGTCTAGAGCTGAAGTGGTCAAATATAGGCTCAACTTTCTGAAGAAAGAGAAGAGAAATCAGAATGAGAATGGGAGACTGGAGAGCACAATAAGGATAGAGACCTGTTTGGGGAGGGATGGTTCACAGGGGGATTCAGGAGTAGGAGATTACGGTCCTACAAAGTAACTTTGAAGTTATAGGTCTAGAAAGTAGGATGATGATGGTCAGATCAAGATTCTGACCAACCGTGTGCATGACCAAATCAATTGATTGACAACTATATAGTCCAAAGTGAATTTTCATTTCCCAACTGCCCAGGCCAGCCACTTTTTCATTTACTATCCTACTATGCTCCTTTAAATTTTGCCATCATGCCTTGAGGTATCTTATTATCAGGATACTTATCATTCTATAAGATGAAATGAACCTCACTACTCACACTTCATCTACCCTCTATACCCTGGACATCTCTGATTGGATGATAGAGCAAAGAACTCCTCCCAAGTCTCCAAATTAGAAGGACACTGAGGCCAGCCATCTCTTCTTTTCCTAGCTAGTTTTATCCTTTCTACTCTTCCCTCATATCTCCATGCCTAGTACCTTCCTTCCTCCCCTCTTTCTGAATTTCAGCTTCCTTTGGAGGATTATCTTTTCCTATTAGATTGTAAGCTTGTTTGGGGCAGCAATTGTCTTTCTTTTTGTATTTACAATCTCAGCACTTAGTATAGTGCCTGGCACATAGTAGGTGCTTAGTAAGTATCTACTGACTGATTGACTAACCAGACAGTCATTCTGCTAGGTGCTAAGGCTAGAGAAAAAAAAGTATGGTGGATACAATATTGCACTTAGGGTAAGGAAGACTTGAGTTTAAGGCCTATATTTGATTATTACTGGCTAATACCTTGAGCAACAGATCACTTAACTTCTCTCAACTTCAGTTATCTCATCTGTAAAGTGGGAGTGATAATAGCACTTGCCTTACAGAGTTCTTAGAATTGCCCAAAATTGATGAGGACAAGGAGGAGGATAGTTCTTGTTTAACAAAGAATAATGTATCTAAATATGAATACATACATATGCACATATCTATCTATCTACCTATCTATCTATCTATACACACATACACACACACACACACACACACACACACACACACACACACACACACACACTCATACAGGCCCCAAACTCTAATCCTCAACAAAATACAATTGAGGCAGAGCTCTAAGTAGGGATCAATTTATTAGGGAGACTATTGGTCCCTAAGCAATTGGATCCAAGGCCTTCCTCTCACGTAAGGACTGTAATGCTCAGAAGCTGATGGGTTCTAATGACTTTGTGGCATCCCTGGGAAGTCCCCTAGTTCTTGGTATGTTGTTTATTTTTTGTAGAAGCATGACAACTCCTATAATTGCTTGATCTTCAGAAGCATGGGAGCTCCCATGGTTGTCTAAGGTCAATATGCATCAAGCACAATTTTTCACAGGTCATCAGCTTCAGGCCATCCCAACAGCAGCTTTCCATAGGCCATCAAAAGCAGTACGTGGCCAGCAGTATTCTAGGAGACAGAGAAAGTTTTGGTTTTGAAGCAATGGGAGTGACCAGTAGTGATTCAAAGTAGTGTGGGAGGGAGGGTTATTGCTGAGGTTTATGAACCTTATTTTAAGTAGTACATTTAAGAGCGTGTGTGTGTCTGTGTGTATGTAGTTACACTGATAAATTCCTATAACAGGTCTAAATAATACTACAGGAATCTAATAAATAAAATATAATCAGTGTAATCATCAATACATCATGTATGAATCATAACTCTTAACATTAATTTATAGAAGTAACTAAAACTTAATTCTATTCTGCCTAGCTCGCAAATATTGATATTCATTAAATCACAACGAACTGAGTATAAATACTGATGAAGTGAAGTAGAGGTATCAAACTGATCTTTACCTGACTAAGTATGGATAGACATACATACGGATATATATATATATATGAAGAGATAGAGAGGAGATGGACATGTATGTACATATATGGAGAGGTATGACTGTAGATACATACATTTTATATCTCACATTACATAGATATAGGTATCTTTAGACAGAGAGACATATGTCTAGCTATGGATATAAATATAGATTAAAATGTAGATACAGGTAAATATAGATTTCTATATAGATATCTATCTATGAACAAAATTTATATAAAGGGATTTTAGATGGTAGGCATAAACCACTTGAAAGATCAGTAAAATCTACATGTAAGAGAAGATATGTGAGCTCAGTCTTAAGGGAATTTAGAGATTATGAAAGACAGAGATGACGAAGGAGTGCATTCAGGGAAAGAGAACATTTAGTATGCACAAAAGCATCAAGGTAGTAATGGGGTATAGGACCTGAACCTCTAAGAAGCGTCCTTGAACTTTCCCACAAATTTCAGCAGCCCATATCCCTGACTGGCTGGTTCCCCTGTGGCATCACTCATCCCAGTCAATAATCCTTTCAACTATCCTTGCATTGTGACCCCAGATCATGCCCACCCTTCATTCTCTGTTACCTCCAGACCTACCCAGGCTACTTGCCACTCCTAGATCACATAAAGATTCTCCCACAGTCTTTTTTTTTCCTATAAAAGTATCAGTCTTAAGGGGTGATGGAGTCAAGATGGCTGAGTAAAAGCAGAAACTTGGCTGAGCTCCCTGTTCCAAACCTCTCCAATACCTTTAAAATAAGACTCTTAACACATTTTAGAGCTACAGAACCCACAAAGTGACAGAGAGAAGCAAATCTTCCGCAGAAGACAGCTGGAAGGCTGAGAGGAAGGGTCTATTTTACCAGATTGGGAGCTGAAGCTCAGTCCCATGTGAGCTGCCCCAGCCCAGACCCAAGGCAGTCCCAACTAGCAGCCCAGACTGGCCACAGCAGACTTCAGGAGAGTGAATTACCAGCAACTGTGGCAGTTTCCAGACTGATCAACCCATAAACACCAAAGAGAAAGTAAAAGGTCAGTAGGCAACTTTATTGGGACTGGATGGAGAAGAGTGTGGTCTGGCCCTTGTCCCCAGGGTGAAAGATGGCAGAGGCACAGACCCCTGCCCTGTACCATTGGATTTGCGGATATCTAGGACCCCTAGTCTGCATCAGCAGCAGATTGATTTCCATGGATGAGTAAGAGGAAGATCAATTTGACTTGACAGCAGGAAGTAGAAGGGAGTGTAATAGGTGAGGCTGAGTTGGTAGCTTGGGATCTATTGTGAACAGCTCCAGTGTCCAATTTGCCTTTTATTTTTCTGACAAGATTCATACAAAGGAATGTCTTTCATGAACGGTGAACTGCTAAAGAAATGGGAACTATCATCATTCCCTCCCCCCCATCATCTCCTTCCTCCTTCTCCTCTCCAACCCCCACCATTCTCATACACATCATTTAATCCAACTCTGAACACCATCTGTAGTAAAAAATACAGGGGTGGTAGAGGTAGAGAGAGGGAGCATTCTGAATGACGTGGGGTTATCCCTTCAGCTTCACATTGCCAGGAGGTTTTTTATAATCATCAGAAAGGCCAATAGTACAAAGAACTCATCTCCGTAGTACTTTAGGGTTTATATTGTGCTTTCCTCAAGAGAAGCCTATAGGGTAAATCCTCTAACTATTCTCAGTCCCATAGTGCAAATGAGCAAGTTGGAGTTGAAAGAGCTCCTGTGTGCAGGTCCCCTGGCTCTATGTCCACCATTCTTTTCATTGCACAGACAAATAATAGCACTTCACAAAAGC
>JAQQSU010018986.1:0-10358 GCA_028627135.1 Pseudochirops cupreus
AAGACATAGAAGAGAATAGATTGGGGGAGGGGGGATACACTGGGATAGCTATTTTGGGGTGGTGGGTAGGGGAAAGATGGGGAGAAAATTTGCAACTCAGAATTTCATGGAAATGAATGATGTAAACTAAACTCAAATTTAAAAAAAAGGAAAAAAGAAAAAAAGAAAAAAAGGAAACATAATTTATTCGGTTCTAAAAAATTATTTCTTGCTAAGCTAAGATATTTTAAATGTGAAAAAGAAATGCTAATTGGTCAAAGGTTTCTTTTGGCAAGAATAGACCTTGTTTACAATGTCAGTTTTTCTAAGCCCATTACTTTATGAAAATATATCAAGTCTGGGAATTGGATTTGCCCTAGAACCAGGATAAGAAGTTGTTTTCTTATGTACTGATTTTGCTTGCAGGGGATAAAAGAGAGCCTAATGGAAATATTAATAGTCTTCTTTTCAAACATAAAATAATAATTCAGATTTTCCTTGAAGAGCACTAGTTCAAACTAATTTTATTTCTCCATCAGATGAAGATTAATTTTAAATGTAGTTTTTATAATTCTAATTGATGCTTCAAAGGTGCTATAATATAGTCTTCTGATATGAAAAGAACTCTTATAAAGTTCTTATAACCAAAGTTCTTTTAAGAGCACAACTATGTGATTACACTGGAAAGAGGGTTGTGGAGGAATACATATCAGAAATCCAGATTTTGAGCAGAAGGAGAGTTTGAATGGAGGAATAATGAAAAGGGAACAGAATGATAAAAGAAGTATAGAAACTTAATTTTCCTAATCTCTTGCTAAACAAGAGATTGATTTGTAACTATAAATTATGTTTTAGCTCACCAAAATGGCATAATGTTCAGGCAAAATATATTTTTTAATTCAATCACTTTATATTTCATGCAATGGGAAACTTCTGATTTGCCCTTTTGCTTTTGTGGTTTTCATACTCATTACGCACAATGCCAGTACATGCATTAAGCACTTCAGGATGCCATAAGCAAAATGATAAAAATGAATGCAGGCATACTGCCCTTTTGAAACCTTTATATTATTCATACATACCAAAGCCAAGCTTGCACATATATATAAACATCATTAAAACTCTCTAGTTAGTGTTTTGATGCTTACTCCCTCATTATGAGCTTTTCCCTACATCCCAGGGGTATGACATAGTCCCACATGTCCACATTTTCTGGAACAAATAAGACATTTGCCTTATAGAGGATATCTATTTAGTAAATCACTATGAAAAAGTAGATTTCCTTTCCTTGATGTCAATACTCTGTTGTCATCTCCTACTAGAGGCCTTTCCAGAAGCTTCCAGGCATTAGCCCTCTCTCCTTTGGAAATTATGTTGTGTGCAGTTTTTTTCTTATCCTTGTACATTAACTTTTGTGTCATAAATTCCTTTGGTAGTTTAATAGCAGCTAGATACCATTTCTCAGAAGAATATTTTAAGTAGATAAAATAAAATACAAATGGTTATAAAGAAAACCAGTTCTCTTTCTCTCCCTTCTTCTGTGTGTGCATGTGTGTGTATTTTCATCATCATTCAAGTTCATGGACTCCCTGGATATGCTCCTTCCCTAGGAGATTATAGGTATCTTTGGTAAAGAAGTTAAATCTGCCTTTATTTCCATTCAAAACTCAATAACAAAAAGTAACGTGGATGTGTGTTGTACATGCATATAAATATATGTCAAATAATAGAAAAATATAAATATATGCTAAAGCATGTATTTTTATACATAGTTTCCTTTTTTATCTTTGTATTTTTCCACAGGATCTAGCTTAATTCCAGTCACATAGGAGCCATGTAACCAAGGTTTGTTGAATTGAGTTTTAACCATTCTAGAATAATAATAACAATGGTTATAAATGCAATATTTGACAATTTTTCTTAGACTCTAAATGTCTAGAATGTATCCTCTATAAATGTGCTTACTCTAGAGCAGCACCATCAACTCTGTAGAAACTTTTGTTTAGAGGCAGTATGGTAGAGTGGATAGACCATTGGCCTTAGTTACGAATGTCAAAATTCACATCTTACCTCAGACATATAATTTTTTACTCTGGGAAAGCCATTTACTCTTTTTAAAATTAAATTTTATGTTTAATTTTAGTTTGCATCATTCATTTCCACAAGATTTTGAGTTACAAATTTTCTCCCCGTCTTTTCCTTGCCCACCACCTCAAAACAGGGATCCTACTGTAAAGCCCCTCCCCAAATCTGTTCTCCCCTATATCCTCTCCTGTACCCCCTCCAACTTTCAGGTAGGGCATGATGGATCTCCATACCCCAGCACCTGTATATCATATTTCCCAGTTGCGTTCAAATAATAATAATAATAAATATAAATATTTGATTTTACAACTTTGAATTCTAGATTCTTTCCTTTCCTCCCTCATCAACCACCCTTACTGGAAACATAAGCAATTCAATATAGGTTGTGCATGTGTAGTTATGCAAAACATTTCCATAATGGATATATTATGAAAGACTGACTATATTTACCTCCATCCTATCCCACCCCCCACTAGTTCTCTTCTCTACTTTAAATCTGTCCCTTTTCAAAAGTGTGTGCTTATAACTACCCTCCCCCACCAACCCGCCCTCCCCTCCATCATTCTCCCTCTTATTGCCTTCCCCCCTACTCTCCTGTAGTGCAAGATACCCAATTTAGTGTGTATGCCATTCCCCCTAAGCCAAATTCAATGAAAGTAAGGTTGACCCATTCTTTTTTACCATCCTGTTCTTCCCCTCCATTGTAAGTTATCCCTTGTCACTTCTGTATGAGATAAGTTACCCCATTCTGTCTTGCCCAATCTCCTCTCATTATATTCCTCTCCTACCTCTCAATTTCACCTTTTAAATATCGTCCCTTCCTATTCAATTGATCTTGTGCCCTCTGTTTACGTATACCTGCACACATATATACACACACTCATATATGTATTCATATGCACATATACTCTCCTTTGTAATACATATATATGTATGTATACACATTTATATTCCCTTCACCTATCCTTATACTGATAAAAGTTGCATAAGTTACAATTATAGATGTGTGTGTGTGTGTGCATGTGTGTGTGCGTGTACACATACATTTATATTCCTTTCAACTATCCTCATACTGAGAAAAGTTTCAAAAGTCACAATGACCGTTTTTTCATGTAGGCATGTAAATTGTTCCACTTTGATAAGTTCCTTATTATTTATTTTCCCTGTTTACCTTCTCATGCTTTTCTTGCTTCTTGTATTTCATTGTCAAATTTTCTATTCAACTGTTTTTTTTTTCCCATCAAGAATGAATGAGAGTCCTCTATTTCATTGAATGACCATATTTTCCCCTGAAACATTATACTCAGTTTTGCTGAGTTTTAATCCTAGCTCTTTGATTTCCAGAATATCATATTCCAAACCCTGCAATTCCTTAATGTAGAAGCTGATAGATCCTGTGTTATCCTAATTGTGTTTCCACTATATTTGAATTGTTTATTCTTGGCTGCTTGTAATATTTTCTTCTTGATCTGGGAAATCTGGAAATTGGCAATAATACTCAAGGAGTTTTCTTTTTGGAATCTTTTTTCAAGAGATGATCAGTGAATTCTACCAATTTCTATTTTGCCCTCTGGTTCTATAATGTCAGGGCAGTTTTCCTTGTGAATATCTTGAAAGATGCTTTATAGTTTCTTCTTTCACTCATGGCTTTCAGGTAGTCCAGTAATTTTAAAAGTCTCTCTCCTAGATCTATTTTCCAGGTCAGTGTTTCTTTTTTTTTTTTCCAATGAGATATTTCATGTTGCCTCCTACCATTGGATCTTTAATAATATCTCGATTTCTCATAAACCCATTAGCTTCCATGTGCTCCAATCTAATTTTGAAGGAATGATTCTCTTCAGCGAGCTTTTGAAATTCTTTTTCCATTTGACTAATTCAATATTTTTAAGGCATTCTTCTCCTCATTGGCTCTTTTGCCATTTGAGTTAATCCATTTTTAAGGCATTATTTTCTTCAGTCAGGTTGTTCACTCTCTTTTCACGATTTTCTTCATCATTCTCATTTCTCTTCCCAATTTTTCCTCCACTTCTCTTACTTAATTTTCAAAATCCTTCTTCAGTTCTTCCATGGATTGTAAACAGTTCATAGTTTTCTTGGAAGACTTTGGTGTAGGAGTTCTGACTGTGTTGTCTTCCTTCCGTTCCATAATTTGATCCTTTTTGTCCCACAGTAAAGAAATTTAAAGTTGTGTTGCTGTGCTTACTTTGCTTCCTTTGCTTGCTCATGTTGCCACTCAGTTACTTGACTCTTGATATCCTTGCCACAGTAGAACTCTGCTTCTGGAGGGGAGCATTTTGTCCTAAATCACTGGGGTTTTTCCCAGCTGCCAGAGCTTTTAGGAGGGTGCCATAATGTAATGCCATGCATGAGCAGCTTCCCAAAAGAATACTACTGTGAATAGCTTTTAAAGTTCTGATTACATAGAATAGTGAACACTCCATTTATTCCATAAGAAATCAAGGCAAACATTCACAAAAAAATTACAATATAATATTCACAACATCACATCTTATCACTGAAAATCACAATGCAGTGTTCACAACAGCTTATCATTAGAATGGCCATGTAGTTTTCACTGAAGTGGTCTTTTAGAAAAAAGAACAAAAGAACAATCATCTGGTATTCCTGAGGAGGTTTGCCTCGTTAGTCTTTCAGTCATCTCAAAATATGATAGTCAGTCTTCCACTCATGGGACAATCATAGGTTAATTTAATCAGTCATTTATCTAGCAATCAGTCACTAAGTATCATTAATCACTAAGTACAATCATTAGAAAATTACACAAACCCCCCATCCCTAGGTCTCTAGTAAACTTTAATTTCACCACAGCATTCATACCCAAGGAGAGGCCTTTTCTTCATCTTGACTCAGGTGCTCTCTCAGATTCCCTCTATCTCCTTCCATGGTCCCAGCTCCTATCTGAATCTACCAAACAGTCACCTGAATTCAGAGACAGACAGCTCCCAGGTCCTTTTTGAGTCCTCCATGCAGTTCCTGCTACACATTGAAGTTCACAGTGTCCAGTACATCCATCTTGAAACTTTTACAACTTCTGTTCTCAGGAACTCAAGGATCAACCAAGCCACAAACAAACAAAGTCCTATCCTGGTCTGGCCTGGACTTGCCTCCCAGCACTGTGATGAACCCTTCCTGTCCAACTATTGGGCTGCCTTCAGTGGGAGATTTGTTTCTCTCTGTCACTTTGTGGGTTCTGTAGTTCTAAAATTTGTTTTGAGTCATATTTTATAGGTATTTTAGGTGATTATGGGTGGAGCTCATGGAATTTTCCTGCTTCTATGCTGCTGTCTTGGCTCCTCCCCCAAGCCATTTACTCTTTTCATACCCTAATCAACTCTCTATTAGTTACAAAATAGTTGTGCTTGTGCACTTACTAGATTACCAAGAGAGGATATTTTCTAACCAGGCATTCTTTACATTGACTGTATTCAAAAGTCAAGACTAGAAAGTAAAAATGCTTTTGTTTATCTATATTACAAATGTTACAGAAAGCTTCTTTATCATTCTCATTAACTCCAAAGAAGATTCTTATGTTTGAATTTGAAATAGATGCTTGACACACATCTGTGACATAAGAAATGGCCCTTTAAACATGAGCAGCATTCACAAAGACATATATTATGTGACCAGATCAGACTCAAATGGATTTTACATTATTAACACATGCATGTATGTATATTTACACACACATATATGCATATGTAAACATATACATGTATGCACATATTTGTATATATACATATGTCTCAGGGGGCAGTAGGATGTTGAAAACAATGAGTCTAAGTTTTCATTTTCTCCTAACTGTGGGCTTTCTAAGACTGATAGGTAAAAAAAAAAAGGTATACATGGAAAATCAGCAGGGTCTTCAAAAAGTGTCTGAGTGGGAAATATTCATGTTTTGCCATTTACCTCAAAGGTAAGGTGAAGTCATCCCTAAAAAAAGGGAAAGAGAAAGAATGAGTATAAACGTGATGTGTCTTGAAATTTATTGAGTGGGTCACATTTTGCTTTGGTGTCATTTTCTCTGTGCTATCAGCACCCTTCTTCCCTTGCCACCCTTAGGCTCCTATCTCCCTTTACTCTGACCATTCATTAATTTCCTTAACATGTTAATAGCTTTTAATGTGTTGAACTCTGACCCTTTTCAGAATTAATATTTTAATAAGAGTTTCCTGAAGCCTAAAATGTTCTAAAAGTCCAAAGGAAAAAGCTTATAATGGTGCAATTTTAAACTTTAAATTTGACCATAAGGTGATGTTTTTCAGGGAAGGGCACTTGCCCAGATTCCTCAAATCATGCTATAAAAATTAAGGTATATTCTACTTACAGAAACACTAACATTTAGGCAAGTGGTGTCAAGCTTAAGATAGCAGCAAGAGTCACTAAATTGGCCTTGATATACTTTGTGGACCCAGACTGACTTAGAAAACCACATACACACATACATGTAGATACACATATTCGTATATGCACACATAAACCTATATGTGCATAATAAATACATACATATGTACACACATATATACACATACACTTTACACCATTGTTATTTTTATTTAATTTACTAAATATTTCACAATTTAATTTGGAGCAGGCGGACTCTGGAATTTTGAAGACTTCACCAATTGAATCTGGATCAGAAATAGTTCAGATTGTTTCAGGTTTTAACGCCTACGTTTGACGCTTCTGTTACAGACTAGAGGTTTGTAAGCTGGTGTGTGTGTGTGGGGGGGGGTGTGCTTGTGTTTAAACTGCATTAAAGTTTTTATCAACCATATACATATATCTACATACCATATGAATAAAATGTATGCATATGTATACATATTCACATATAATGACTATTTCCATATAATCAATTTCCTTTTAATCAATGATATTTTATTTTATTAATTTAAAAATTCTATTTTGACAACATGTCCATAGGCTTCATTAGACTGTTAAAAATATCCATAATATACAAAAATGATCAAGAATCCCTGCTTTAACCATTCAGAATGCATTCCCCTGTCTCACTCTCACCTAGGAGTAGCCAACTGGGCCTATATCAGTTTTCAGGCTTATACTTCCTGTAAACCTTTCTTTTACAAGAAGGAAAATGTACTGTTTTGTCATGCATTTCTGAATGAAAATCAATTCCATTAGATAAGCCCCTTTTTGAGCAGGGAGGTTTTTGGTTTTTTGGATTTTGGGGGAAAAAGGGTAAATGAGATGAATACTGGAGTTGCACACCTTGAGAGAGATTGCACTCAACTGCCTTTCATCAGGATAGTGTTGTCAGAAGAATTAATGTCTCTCCAAGGAAGTAGGGAAAATCAAATTGGCCACTTCATGTATATTTAAAAATATATCATTAATACTTTTAAAAATATCAATTTAATTAAATTTTAAAATGTATACTGATTTTTAACTACAAACATAAAATATAAAAGAGAAAAATCTCTCTACATTCAAGTCTCATAAATATTTTTTCATAACAATGCTAAAAGTATATGACTTTTTAATGTCCAAATGTTTGAATAACATCTTGTGAGTTATCATAGGTCATCTGTATGCTGTCCTTACAAAGCACATGAGTTATTTGGTTCAAGACAGTTTCTACCTGTGTGACACTGGGTAAGTCACTTAAATCTATTTACCTCACTTTATTCATCTGTAAAATGAGCTAGAGAAGGAAATGGCAATACACTCTAATATCTTTACCAAGGAAACCCAAAATGGAGTCATGAAGAGTCAAAGACAACTGAAACAAGTAAAAAATGACAACAACAAAAAATAAGCACCTTCCCAACAAAATCAATAAGTTGGACAATTTATGGATTATTGTGCCATTTATTTAAGTCCTTATCTTATCATTCTGGGATTATTGAAATAGCCTGTGGGTAGGTCCAACTGCCATAAGCTTCTCTTCACTCCAAACCATCCTCCACTCAGTCATCAAAATGACTTTCCTAAAGCACTGTTGGGACTGTGTTACTTCCCTTATGCAGTAAACTAAAGAAGGTCCCTATTACCTCAAGGATCAAATATGAAACCTCTGTTTGGCATTCAAATCCCTTTCATAATCTAACTGACTTCAACTTTAATGCCTTTTTTCCTTCTAACTCCCCAACAATGTAACTCTTTGATCCAATAACATTGCCTCCTTACTGCTCTAGGAACAAAACATTTCATCTCTCAGATTAAGGTGTTTTTTAGACTTATTTAATATTTTCCCAAATACATGTACAATCAATTTTAACTTTTTTTTCAAATATTGAGTTCCAAATTATCTCCCTCCTGCCATTGAGAAGGCAAGCAATTTGATGTAGGTTGTACATGTGTAGTCATGTAAAACACATTTCTGAAAAAGTCATTCTGTGGAAGAAAACACACACACACACATACACACACACACAAGAAAAATAAAGAAAAAGTATCTTTAATTAGGTCAAATTATGTTCTCTGATTTCTTTTGATTTCCCTCCATTGCTAGAATGCTAGCTCATCTCCTCTCTGTTTTCTGACTTCCTGGGCTTCCTTTAAGTCCCACCTAAAATCTAACATTCTGAAGGAAGCCCTTCCCAACTCCTCTTAATTCTAGTGTCTTCCCTCTATTAATTATTTCCTATTTATCCTATATATAGTCGATTTTTACATATTCACTTGATTTTTTTCTCCTCCTTAGATTGATTGCAACTTGAGTACAGGGACTGTCCTTTGACTATTTGTATCCTTCCTTCCATACACAATGCTTAATATATAATAGGAGCTTAATCAATTCTTATTAACCTAGTGCAGTGTTGTAGTATGAGTGCTGTGTCTGGAACCAAAAGACTTGCATTTAAATCTTGCCTTTTTTGTATATGATAGAGATAAGTGGTTTGTCTTCAAGTTAGAAAGACCTGAAATCATGTTATACCTCTCACACACACTAGCTACAGCTTCTTAATGTCCTAGGTAACTATGGCAGTTTTAGAATTACAGATGAATTGCAATTTTCTAGATTTCCTTGCCTTTTACTGATAAAAGCACAAATTAGTTCAAAAAATCTACATAAATCTGATTTTATTTTACTTCAAATATTTCAAATAGCAACTGCTCACCTTCACCCTTTAGAAACTTCTCTAGTCAAAGATTTGATAAAAAAAAAGATTTCAAGAAATAGAAAGATAAATTCCATTTAAAGTTACTGTAGACATTATAAAATATGTGGGAGTCTACCAGGCAAAAAAACCCGGGAACTCCATGAACACAATTGCAAAGCACTTTTCCCACAAATAAAGCCAGATCTAAATAACTGGGAAAATATCAGTTGCTTGTGGCTAGATTGAGTTAATATATTAAAAATGGCAATATTACCTAAATTATTTTACTTACTTAGTGCCATACCAATCAACATACCAAAAATTATTATATATCTAGAAAAATAGTAATAAAATTCATCTGGAAGAACAAAAGGTACAGAATATCAAAGGAATTAATGAAAAGAAATGCTAGGGAAGGTGGCATAGCCATACTAGATTTTACACTGTATTATAAAGCAGCAGTCATAAAAACTACTTGGTACCAGCTGAGGAATAAAGTAGTGAATCAGTGTAATAGGTACTCAAGACACAGTGGTCAATGACTATAGTAATTTGCTGTTTGATAAACCCAAAGACTCCAGCTTCTGTGATAAGAACTCACTATCTGACAAAAACTGCTGGGAAAATTGAAAATAGTAATGGCAGACATGGGTGGGGGGGGAAGGAAGGGGAGAAAATTTGAAACTCAAGGGATCGTGGAACCGAATCTTATAAACTAAAAGTAAATAAACAAGTCAATGATAAAAATAAAAAATAAAAAAAAAATAGTATGGCAGAAACTGGGCATAGACCAATATCTTACACTGTACACCAAATAAAGTTGAAATGGGTTCATGATCTAGATATAAAGACTGATGCTGTAAGCAATCTAGGAGAGCAACCAATAGTTTACCTATCAGATTTATGGAGAAGTGAAGAATTTATGATCAACCAAGAGACAGAGAGCATCACAAAATACAAAATGGATAATTTCGATTATATTAAGTTGAAAAGTTTTTGTGCAAACAAAGCCAATGTAACCAAGATTAGGAGAGAAGCAGAAAATTGAGAAAGAACTTTTACAACTAGTGCCTGATAGAGGCCTCATTTTCAAAATATGCAGAGAACTGAGTCACTATATGAGAATACAAGCCATTCCCCAATTGGTAATTGATCAAAGGTTATGAACAGGTGGTTTTCAGAGGAAGAGATTAAACATATGTATAAGCA
>JAQQSU010018987.1:0-10358 GCA_028627135.1 Pseudochirops cupreus
TAGAAGGGTTGTAACCAATGAGTGATCACTGGGAAAAGAAAAAAAAAAGCAAAACCAGACATGAAAGAACAATAGCGTGTTTTGCTTCAGTCTCCATTTAAACTATAGTCTTTCTACATCTTTCTCTGAGTTTAGGTATCTCCTTCCATCCTGAGGCTTGTAGAGTTGTCTTTAGCTGTGCGTTGTTGAGGATAGTCCAGTTTATCAAGGTTGGTCATCATATGTGCGATGTGTCTGTGATTGTGTACAGGTTTTGCCTGGTTCTGCTCTTCTCACTTAGCATCAGTCCATATAAGCCTCTCCAGGTAATTATGAAGTCCATCTCCTTCCCATTTCTTTTTATGTGTTTCTTGGGTCTTGTAAGTGGAGATCGAATTTTCCATTGAGCTCAGTCTTTTTCATAAGGAAAGTCTAGAAGTCCTTTATTTCGTTAAATGACCATCTCCTTGCCTGAAAGAATACGTTCAGTCTTGCCGGGTAGTTGATCCTTGGTTGCAGTCCTAGTTCTTTTGCTTTACAAAATATGGCATTCTAATCCCTCCAAACTTTTAACGTAGCCACTGCTAAATCCTGTGTAATCCTGACTGTTATTTCCATGATATTTGAATTGTTTCTTCATCGCTGCATTCAATATTTTCTCTTTGACCTTGTAACTCTGGAATTTGGCTACTATATTTCTTGGAGTTTTCAATTTGGGGTCTCTTTCAGGAAGAGATCAGTGAATTCTTTCAATAACTATTTCCCTTCTGATTCTAAGACCTCAGGACAGTTTTCTTTGACAATCTCTTGACGGATGCTGTCCAGGTTGCTCTTTTCATCATGGCTTTCTGGTAGGCCGATAATTCTTAGATTATCTCTCCTGGATCTATTTTCCAGGTCAATTGTTTTTCCAGTGAGATATTTTGCACTTTCTTCTAATTTTTCAATCTTTGTATTTTGTTTGACTGACTCTTGTTCCATCATAGAGTCCTTGGCTTCAATTTGACTGATTCTAATTTTTAGTGAATTATTTTCCTCAATTAGTTTTTGGTGCTCCATTTTTATGGAAGTATTTTCTCAGGTTAGATTTTGGACCTCCTGTCCTAGTTCTCCAATTTCACTTTTTAAAGCTTTGTTTCCTTCTGTGAAAATTTTTTCCAATTTGGTCATTGTAGATTTAAATTTATCTTCTACCTCTCTAATTTCATTTTTAAAATTCCTCTTGAGATTTTCCAAGAAATTCTCCAAGAATGCTTTTTGGGCTGGAGACCAATTCATGTTTCCTTCTGTGGTCTCCAGTGTGTGTGTAGAGTCCATGTTGCCTTCTGAGTTTGGCTGTTCTTGCTCACCATGGAATGATTTGATGGTTCTAGCCTTTGCAATTTCCTTCTTCCCCATTGTGGTTCCCTATATCCTGTATTTTTAGAGTGGATATCTGCTTCCAGGGTGCAGGAGTACTGAGTTTCTCACTTCTCTGGGCTGCTTCTCAGGCAGGCTCACTGCAGTAGAAGGGCAGGGCTGTAGTTTTCTGATTGGCCAGGTGATTCTAAAGCACACCTGGGCTTTTGTTGTTAGAGCTTGCTGGCTCCACCCACCTGGGTTTAGGCTCCATACAATCTCCCCTCCCCCTTCCTCAGTGATTTCTAAGCCTGGGGCTGTTTACACTAACGCAAGAATGTACTCTAGGTGGGGCTTTTACCTCTTGATTTTTTTTGTGTCAGGGAGGGGGATAAAAGCCCCTAGATTTCATTCCTCCATCCCAACTTCTGAAAGTCTGGGCATGTAGCTTCAAAAATCCAGGCCACAGGTTTCTAGCCCCAGGAGAAACCTCTGACCCTGCTATGCGCCCTACGTTTCCTCCTACCCAGTTCAGCTGGTCCTCTGTTCCGCAGGGAGACTGCCACAGAAGCCTCCAGCTGGGTGAGTCTGCTGGGTGGGGCTTCTCAGTCTGCCATACTCGCATTCTGCTCTCAGGTCCACGCTGGTGCCACTCCTGTGTGCTCTGCGTTCTCCCGGCCCCAACCTGAGTAGGCACTTTTCTGGGCTGGGAATCTGTTACTCTCCATCTCCTAGTGGGTTCTGTCACTCTTAAATCTGCTCAAATTTACTTTTTAGCTTTTAAGGACAAGATTCTTGGGGAGCTTAGAGAAGTTACTGCTTACTTTCCCAAAAAACTTAAGATTAACAGAACAACACAGAATCCCTTACAATTTTCAGATTGTAGGATCTTGGCAATTTTCTGGTTTAAAGGAATAACATATACTTTTTTTGGGAGGCAATCAAGGTTAAATGACTGGTCCAGGATCAAACAGCTAGTAAGTGTCTGAGGCTGAATTTGAACTCAAAGTCCTCCTAACTCCAGGACCAATGCTCTATTTCCTATGCCACCTGACTCATAACATGTACTTTAAATATAATTTTTTCATTAATAATCAGATGTAGCCTTAACAATATATTATTTTTCATTGCAACTTATTTATATTTGTTTTGGTGACAAGCATTTTCCTAATTTCATGTTTATCTAGTAATCGTTTATTACACTAATTGCAGTTTTCTGGAATTTTATAAATTTTGGGCTCTGTCATTGAAATTCCAAAATATAAGCATTATGATGTCTAGGACAGGAGTGAGAAGCTTGAAGCCTGGAGGTTACTTGTGGACCTCTAGGTCCTCAAGTGAGGCCTTTTGACTAAATCTAAACTTTACTGAACAAATTTGTCACAGAGCCACAGTTGAGGACCTAGAGGGTCACATGCGGCCTTGAGGCTGAAAGTTCTCTACCCCTGGTCTAGGAGTTTAAAGCATAGGTTTTGGGGAAAATGATTCTTTGGTTTCAAAGGTCAGTACCGAAATAAATCAAACTCCTCTGTAGAGAAAAAGGCATCTTTGAGATAGAGAGGGTCTGGAGTCTGGGGAATTGCCTTGTGTCTAAATGCATGAGTGTCCATGGAGAAAACTTACAGAAGGGTTTTTATACATTCAGGAGAAAAAGGAGAGTGTGTATGGGGGGAAGTTATATAAAGACCAAGACCTGGTCAAGAGATTCCAGGAACCTCTGGTAATCCCAGCAAGAAAACCCATTGCATTCTAGCTATTTTCTCTGTCAGGGTCCATATCTCCCCAAACCTTAATGAGAGAGCCTAGTTAGTTTTTGCTTACAAGGTAAATAGAACTCAGATTCCCAGGGTGGATCCCAGGATCAACCTGGGGAACAGTGAAGTGCCTTAAGGGCAGCAATGCAATGACATTCCTAAGACTATTTTTAGGGCTTTTCTTTAAGCTCCAGTCACTATGACTTTTTGACAGAGAAGGCAATATTGCATTTGATATTAACAACATTATAATTAATTTTCCTTCACAAGCTATTAGTGTTTTACCTTTTATATTCAAATAAATTGGGTACTTTTCTTGTATGTAAGAGGGGATATTATGATATCTTGTTTTGCTCCCATAAAAGTTATTGGAAGATAATAAATAGATGTGAGGAGGCTCCATTATCTTATTTTACTAAGGCAATGGCCTTCCTGGAACTATGACGATAGCCAGAGGGAACTAGAAAGGTGGAGATATAGCAAGTAGCAGGAACCTTAGAGGCCATGCAGTCACCTCTCTACCACACCTATGTAATCTGCATATAATCTGCATATATAGAGGGAATGTAGGGAAATAAAGTAAGGAATCTGAGGAATTTGACTAACCCTAAGTCTGCCATCAAGGACAGAATTGTAGAAACTCACTCCGGCTTCTGTAGATGTGTTCCTAGTGAGCACTACACCTGCTAGCACCATACCCACTTCCTTATCAGAAGCAGAATAAACACCTTCCTCTTTCTAGTTCTTTCCTGAGAAAGGGTTTGCCACTTTAAGGGTTATATCACAGGAATCTTCCTAAGGCCCCCCAGGGAAGCAGTGGGCAGTAGAAACTCCTCTGGGCTACCTCCCTGACCCTGCTTGGGAAGTCCTGTGAGTCCCACAAGCATGTTTCTCATGCTGCATTACTTTCTTTAATTGTTACTTAGAATCTTAAATTTGCTATGTTTTGGGGCAGAAATTTCTGAACCTTAAGTTTAGGTTATTTTCCTGGTCTGTCACTAGGGCTTTTATAAAATTTATGAATTCTTTAAAAGTTATATTATGCTTACTATCAGTCATTTTGTTCTTCCCCTTCTATATTTTAATGTGTAAATCTAAGGATTGTCCATCATCATAACTACTAACTTGTCTGTTCATACATTTGTAATTCCTTCTTTTTCCTCTAAGACCTATATTTTCTGAACTATTGTCCATGTTAATATTTTCTTCCAAACCATTCTGCATTAAAATTCTTTTTTATACTGCTAGAATATGATTTGTTTGTAAACTCTAAACATAATGTGGTCATTTATTTCACCAACTGAGGTTTCATCATTTCAGTATTGGATAATCTGAGAGACAGTTTTCTCTATTGGACTTTTTTTTTTTCCTATGAAACATATTGTGTTTCTAGTTTTCTTTTTCATTGTTTCACTCCCTCATCCCTACAATAGCCTTCGCCTCTGGATTCCTTTTTTTTTCTCCTCCACAAGTCAGCATTTTCAGGTTTCTCAATTTGTAGAATGGAGGAGAGACAAAACAGTGCTTACCACTTTTAGATACTTTCAAGTAAAACAGATTCATTCACAAAATCATGGACCACTCATTGGTTTCATCTGATTTAGTTTCAGTAACACACATGAGGTTAAATTTACTTTTCTGCTTTAGAACTAAAATTTATTAGCTTTTACTGCCTAGACATTGGACATTTTTATAACTATTGCTAGTGTGTGGATTTTACTACCAGTCTCTTGTGCAATTTAATTTCAATTGAAAATTTGGGTGTAGCGACTGCTATTCTTACTTTGTAGGTATGTATATTACCCAAATCTCATCTCTTCCTTCCTTCTTTCATTTCTTCTTTCCTTCCTTTATTCCTTAGTTCCTTCCTTCTTTCTTTTATCTACATTTAGATCAATATATACATACACACACACACACACAAAGAAAAGAAGGAAAGATAGTTAATTTGCACAGGTCTCTTGTAAAAATAATATGTTTTTTTAAAGGAAGGAGAAAAATGTTTGTATATATACACACATATATATGTGCATATATATGCTTACACATACATATATGCATACATGTGAGTATATATTTATCATGTATATGTATGTATGTGTGTGTATATATATATATATTTATACATACACACACATATACTGTATGCATATGTGTGTGATTCTATATCTATATACAAGTAGTTCTATCCAGGTGTGTAACAGACTGACTTAAGAAGAATCATGTTATGTATCCCATCCCAAACCCTAATTGGATATATTTCAGTAATACCTAGATGAAGTATTTACCTTTAAGAAATTGTAGAGGGATTCTTTTGAAGATCCATAATGGAATAAATAGAATTTGAGTTACCTTACAAAAATGATTCTGGGAATTCACATTTTTAAATAAAAAAAACAAAGCCTACACGATGAAAAAAAGTATCATGCCACTCTTCCTTTCTTCCTGACAGTTCTAAAAGATAAAGCTTTTATTTTTTTTTTAATTTTTGTCATTTCATTTGTGCTTGAGTGTTCATGACCCCTTTTTGAGGTTTTCTTGGCAAAGATACTGGAGTAATTTGTCATGTCTTTTTCCAGGTTATTTTACAGATGAGGAAGTGGAGGGAACCTTGGTAAAGTGACTTATCTAGGGTCACTAAGATAGTATCTGAGACCAGATTTGAACTCAAGTAGTCTTTCATTAGATATAAAGTCTTCCTTTAGACATAGAAATTGAAACATTTCTCTCCTTAAAACAGAATATCACTTAGCAGCAAGATTCTCTACTGTTTCTCATTCTCCTGATTTCTTTTTGTTTTCTTATTCTAGTTTAACAATTTTCATAAGTTTGACTTCGACACACGAAAACCAGATACACTGGTAGTTGGCATCATAGAATTAGCCTGTCTGCTATTTGCCAGAAATAAAGTTGCAAATTCTCTGGGCTGGGTTAAAATACTACCCAAACTAGGTACCAGATCCATCACACCCTTAATCTTTAAGGAATTATCCTGGCCAAAGAGAATAAAATGCATTATTAAAGGAAAAACAATGGAGCTGAAAAGCATATTATTTTTAGAGTGTGGAAAGAGAGCTGTTTTAAGTTAAGACAAAGTGATTCACCTAAAAGAGCATAATTGATCTAACGAAACCATTAAAATAGAATATGGAAATTTTAAGTTTCAAATAATTTAACCCAGCAAAGTAATATTTCTGTTTCTGTCTCTATGTTTATATCTCTTTCACTCTATCTCACTGTCTATTTCTAGCTCCATTTCCCTGACTCTTCACCTCTTTGCAATGTAAACACTATAGTTAAAATAAAAATGCTTATTTTTACGTGATCTGTGGAATAAATGGAGAGAAAACTAAGCAATAGATTTCACTCATTATTTCATAATCTGGGAGATTTAGGAAGTAGTTTTCTCATTGAAGCAATGACCTCCTTATTTCTCAGGCTGTATATGAGGGTGTTGAATATTGGGGTCACAGTGGTGTACAAAAGAGCAAGCACTTTGTCTGCTACTCCTGATTCACTAGACTCAGGACTTAAGTACACAATGCAAGCAGACCCCGAGAATAAGCTCACAACAATTATGTGAGATGAACAAGTGGAGAAGGCTTTGCTTCTCCCTGATGTCAAAGGCAGTTTCATGATAGATAGTACTTATGATTTTGACATAAGATGTGATTATCAATAGAAAGGGACTTAGGATGAATATCAAAGCAACCACATAGGTAGAGACCAGTATCTTATAGGTATCCCCACAGATCAGTTTGAATAAAGGTTGGCAATCACAGAAAATGTGATTGATTTTGTTAGGACCACAAAAGTTCAGAGAGAAAATCTGGTATGTCTGCTCTAGCAGTACTGGAACCCCAGTCATCCAGGAAGCTATAACCAGGTGTATGCTTACTTTGCGATTCATGATGAGAGGATAGTAGAGAGGCTTGTAAATGGCCACAAAATGGTCATAAGCCATCACAGTCAGGAGTAAGCACTCTGTTACCCCCAGAATATAAAGGAAGCAAGCTGGTACAGCACATTCTACAAATGATATAGTTCTCTTCTGGGTCCAGAGATCTGCTAGCATTCTGGGGAGAGTGACTGATGTGTAACAGATTTCCAAGAAGGAAAAGTTCCCCAGGAAAAAATACATGGCACTCTGGAGAACTGGGTCAGTTTTTGTTAAGAAAATGAGGAGACCATTGCCTATCAGAATACTTATACAGATGACTAAGAAAATCCCAAAGAGAAACCCTTGAAGATTGGGAAGGTCAGAAAGTCCCAAAAGAATGAATTCCTTCACATAT
Source organism: Pseudochirops cupreus (assembly GCA_028627135.1). Classification (NCBI taxonomy): domain Eukaryota; kingdom Metazoa; phylum Chordata; class Mammalia; order Diprotodontia; family Pseudocheiridae; genus Pseudochirops; species Pseudochirops cupreus. The sequence continues at coordinate 7,367 of JAQQSU010018987.1, forward strand.
GTGAGATTGTCCTCTCCCATTGGATCTTTCTTCTTCTTGTGGAAATGATGAATTCAGAAGGAAGCAATCACTTTCCTTCTCTGGTTCTCACTTTCCCTCAATCAAACATTTCAAGTTAGATTTGAGTATTTGCCAAAATCCTCCTGATTCATTTTTATATTTTCAGGACCAATGCCAACCTTCTATGTTCAATTCTAACATTCTATATTCTTGGGGAAAGATTAAAATTAATCAATAAATGATTAAGTACATTTCCTACACCAAGAATTCTGCTAAAATTCTGCAACTACCATTCTTTGATAAAATTATGCTCATAAAAACCATTCTACGGCATATTGAACAATTCTGTTTTATAGTATAATTCTCTGAAAGTAGGAACCATAGTCTTTATAGAAGATATGCTATAGAAAACAGAAGGCCATATATAAGTTTTCACAAAGAGTACTTTTCAATCAATCTATTTTTGCTGATGACATTTTTTTTCATTCCTAGAAATTTTTTTCTGATTTTTTTTTTTACCCTGCTGATTATAATTCTACCATTCTTTCAAGGTTTATCTTATTTCTCTCCATTTCACTGTGTAGACTCCTCCTGCCATCCCCAGACAAAATAATTTTTTCCCATTCTATAATTATTATATCATAGTATTTGTACATATTTGTGGTTCTGTGGTTTGTCCTTTGTTCTCAAAAAGGAATGATATCAGGGAGATGATGGCATCACTTACATTGACATGATTTGAGTGAGGGAGGGCTGTGCAAAGTCACCAGCCTCGCTTAATCCTCCAGAGCCATCTTGGTCCAGTGACCTGATAATGATCAGAACCACTGAAAAAGGCTCAGAATGCAGTGGGAGATCTTGCCCTTTTAAGCTAAGGTCTTATATATTCATATATATATATATATATATATATATATATATATATATATATTCATGTACATATATGTATATATCTGTGTGTGTGTGTGTGTGTGTGTGTGTGTGTGTGTGTGTGTGTGTAAACAGTGGCCATCTCTAGAGCAGGGGCAGGGAGATTAAAAAAAATTGTATAATGCCTTTGTTGTATTTCTAGAGGGAATGTACTTGGTAGACTGTAGTTTCTTGTGCAATTATCTTGTTTTATGTACTGTTAGGGAAATTCTTGTTTTGATCCATGAATTCAAAAAATAAAATAAAATAAAATAAAATAAATAATGTTCTTCAGTCCAACAGACTGTCCTTCTAGTCATCTTGACCCTACATGCAGAAGAGGGATTCAAGTTCCAGGAAGCAATTTACCTTTCTGTGTCTCATTTTCCTCATCTATAATGCGAGGTGACTCTGAGATTCTTTCCATTTTTAGAACTGATCCTTAATCACCAAATATGCCAATGTCATTCTTACCTTTGTGCATTTAATCTCCACTTCTGCCTCATATTTCCTATTTATTTACCAGTGAGTGAAGATGCCATGCACAGTTATATGTTGAAAGGAATTAATTGGCTTTGAATTCTCCTTTTGCCTTTATCAGTGATAACTGTCCAACTTAAGTTCAGTTGCTTAATGTTTCTCTGCAGTTTGGTGGTGTAGTAAATAACACACTGAGCCTGGAGTCAAGAAAACCTGAGTTCAAATCCGGCTACAGACCTTATTAGCTCTGCCACCCTGGACAAATCACATAAGCTCTGGCAGCCTCACTTTCCTCAGTTGAAAATGCCAGTAATAGACCATACCTCTAAGGACTGTTGTGAGGATCAAATAAGATAATATTTAGAGAGGTACCTGAACAGGGTGAGTGCTTAATAAATGTTTCTTTACTTGTCAAATAGTTGATGCTTAATACATTTTTCTTCCTTCCATCCTCGTTAGTGATCAGTAAATCTATGTTCTTGAGGATACTACTTCCATAATTTTTAGTAAGGATGACCTGATTCTGAATTTCCATTCCATCCTCCATTCTTATAAACAAGTCCCCATGGTTGTCTTCCATGACATATCGGTAGAGGAACTCATTTACATTTTACCTGTTTGTGTCATGTTTTTTGCTAATTGTTGCTGATGGTTGTTGGTTGCTATGGACATTTTGTTGTTATTGCTGCTGCTGTTAATTTTATCATCCTCACGCCCAACATTCATTTTTTTTAAGGTCTCACTCAAGTTTCACCTCTTCTAAGGTAGGGTGATCTCTTTTGCTGAATCTTTTTTCAGCCTTGTCTGACTCTACATAATTCCATAATTCCAGGGTTTTCTTGCCAAGGATACTTGAGTAGTTTCCTATTTTCTTCCCTAGATCATTTAAAAATGAGGAACAAAGTCAAACAGGGTCATAGGACTTGCCCAGAGTTACATAGCTAGTAAGTTTCTGAGATCAGATTTGAACTCATGAAAAGTAGTCTCTATGATTCTAGTGCTTGCTCTCTATCCACTTAGCCAACTAGCAGTCCTTAGTTGTCTGCTGTATTTAGTCTTAAATATTTAGCAATGTTGTATAAATATTCTTTTTACTGACTAGTCTTTTCACTAATATTTTCTCACTTGTATAAGACAAAGGAGACTAAAATTTAATTATCATCCTCTATAGATGGGATTCCTTAATCTAGAACAATTGATTTTTTTCTGTTTTTTAAATATATCTATAGATTACTCTGTTTTAATATAATTAGTTCCTTTTATGATATTATATACTTAAAAACCTTTTTAATCAGACTGTCAAAGGACTCCATCGTACACATACACAAAAACTCTAATAATTTCTCCACAACACCAAAGTACTCATTCAGGGAAAGAAATATACTGCACTGGGGAAACTGTTTATTGAGCAGGGGACAAGTGTATTAAATTCTGAAGTGACCATGGAAAAATACAATCATTTTATTTTTTTTAATAATAAATTTATTTTATTAAAATTTTTTTGAGTTACATATTTTCTCCCCATCTTTCCCCCGCCCACCACCCCAAAACAGCCATCCCAGTGTTTCCCCCCTCCCCCAGTCTATTCTCTCCTATGTCACTT
>JAQQSU010018988.1:0-10358 GCA_028627135.1 Pseudochirops cupreus
ATTTCAAGAGGTGATTGGTGAATTCTTTCAATTTCTGTTTTGCCCTCTGGTCCCAAAATATCGGGGCAATTTTCCTTGAGAATTTCTTGAAGGATGATTTCTAGGTTCTTTTTTTGATGATGGCTTTCAAGTAGTCCAGTAATTTTTAAATTGTCTCTCCTGGATCTGTTTTCCAGGTCAGTGGTTTTTCCAATGAGATATTTCATATTGCCTTCTATTCTTTCATTTGTTTGGATCTGTTTTTTAGTATCTTGATTTCTCATAAAGTCATTAGCTTCCAATTACTCCAATCTGATTCTGAAGGAGTTATTCTCTTCATTGAATTTTTGAAATTCCTTTTTATCTGGCAAATTCGGCTTTTTAAGGCATTCTTCTCCTCATTGGCTTTTTTGGCCTCTTTTACCATTTGAGTTAGTCTATTTTTTAAGGTGTTATTTTCTTCAGTGTATTTTTCAGTTTCCTTTAGCAGGGTGTTGACTCACTTTTCAGGATTTTCTTGCATCATTCTCATTTCTCTTTCCAATTTTTCCTCCACTTCTCTTACTTGATTTTCAAAATCCTTCTTGAGCTCTTCCATGGTCTGTAACCAGTTCATATTTTTCTTGGAGGCTTTTGATGCAGGAGTTCTGACTTTGATGTCTTCCTCCTGCTCCATGCTTTGATCCTTTTTATCCCCAAAAAAGGATTCTGTGGTCTGTTTGTGCTTCCTGTGCTTGCTCATATTGGCAGCCAATCACTTGACTTTTGAGCTCTTTGCCACAGTAGAATTCTGCTTCCAGAGTGCAGAGAGCTATGTCCCAAATCTCTGGGGTTTTTGCAGATGTTGTCAGAGCTATGGTAAAGGTACCCTCTCTACAGACACCCTAAGTTCTGGCACACTGGCCACACACCCCAGGACCACCACCCAAGACCGTGATCCAGATCCAAACAGGTTAAAGCCAAGAGAGCTTACCCTCTGAACGGTTGCTTGGTCCCCCTACAATCTGCAGAACAGGACCTCTGGAGGCAGCCTTGGGGGGGAAGCAGCTGCAGCCACTGTGACTCTGCCATCTCTCACCCCAGGGGTAGGGGCCAGACCATGCCCTTCCTTTCCAACAGAGTTCCCAACTGACCTTTTACTTTGTCTTTGGTGTTTATGGGTTGAGAAGTCTGGAAAATGCCACAGCTGCTGGTGCTTCAGTCTCCTGAAGTCTGCTCTGGCAGCTGCTGGTCAGGGCCACCCTGAGGCCAAAACCGTGAGGCTCACAGGGACTGTGCTCTACTCCCAGTGCACCATGATGGATCCTTCCTGTTGGCCTGCCAGGCTGCCTTTAGTGGGAGATTTGTTTCTCTCTGTTACTTGTGGGTTCTGTAGCTCTAAAATTTGTTTAGAGTCATATTTTATAGGTATTTGAGATTGTTATTGGGAGAGCTCATGGAATTTCCTGCTTCTATGCCACCATCTTGACTCTGACCCCTCTTGCTTTCTTTAAAACTCCACTCAGAAGCTATCTCCTATATTGTCTTTCCTGTTCTCCCCTCCACCCAATTTTTGTTATGCTCTCTCAAATTATTTTGTAATTATTTATATGTCACAATATAAAGGAATTTGCAATCAAATGTGAATTTCTTGAAGGCAGGGACAAATTTATTTTTATTTTTTGTTTCCCCATGGGGACTAGCTTTGCACATAGTAGAGGCTTACTCTTTATGATTTTGAATTTAGTTCCCCTATGGACCCTGATGATTCCAGACAGGTAACAACAGCTCATGTTTACAAAGTGCTTTAAGGTTTACAAAGTGCTTTCCACCTGACAACCCTGTGAAGTGGGCAGTCCAAATAATATACTAAGTTGTTAGATGAGGAAATTGAGAATGAGAGGTCAGATGATTTGCTTATGATCACACAATATGTGTCAGACCTGGCATACCCCCTACACTGTTTTTGATCTTGCTTTCAAGCTTTCTTCTAGGGATTCCTTTCATCAAGATATCTGTGAGTGAAATCCCTGAGGAACTGTGTAATGATGGCATAGTTTTTCCAAAGAATTTTGATTAAAAAAAAAACCCTTTAATCCCAGAGATGTCTTTAGTTCATGATAATATTTTGAAAGTGTTCGTATTGTGAATGCTTCTTTTTCTTAAGATAAATCTTTAGTCTCCATTCATATAAGATGGTGGCTCATGTATATGACAAATGCTTCTTTGCAGAATTGGCATTTGTCAGCCAGCAGCTTAAGACCAACAGCTTCTCAACCAGCAAACACCAGTGCCTTTAGAAGTCTTTCCTCATGTTCTTCTTAGGTCTTCTCAAACTCTAAGTTCTCATCCACAACTTTCTCCACAAGCTTCTAAAAAGTGGCTGTTGCCCTCAATGACCCCTCGTGACTGTGCCCAGATTAATAGGACCCCTTTGGGCAAAGAAAAGTATTCTTCTTATCTTCTGCATGGGGGATCTGTTAATGTTCACTCTAAGACAGTGAACCACTGACTGATAGAGACCCAACCAAGGCAGCCTAAACTCATGATGTGGTCTACTGATTCATGTTAAAATGTTTATTTAGGGTTTGGTAGTCTATAGACCAATTTTTTTTTTGCACCATAATTTATGCCAAGATTTGTACCATAATATTGGTACAAATATTCTCTGTTCCTATAAGACCATGGTCCTCTTATATGACAAAACTTCTTGGTGATATTAATATTTGTCAATCAGCAGTTTTAGATCAACAAACTCTCCAGCAGCTAAAACCAATGCCTTCAGGAATCTTTCCTCATATCCTTCCAAGGACAGTGTATAAGGACTACAAGACTGAGTGGTGATATAATTGACTACCTTCTATTTCAAGATCATAAGATCCTAAAAATATTTCCTAGAAATATTGGAAAGAAACTTAGACATCATCTAGTCCAACCATTTCCTTTTATAGATGTGAAGATCTTGAATCAGAATGATTAAGTAAGTCCAAGTGACTTGTCTAGGATGACAAAGGTAGCAAGTACCAATATTGGTATTTTAAACCATGTCCTCTGACTCCAAACCTGATGCTTTTCTCACTCTTTTACTCTGTATCCCTGCTAGATTCCTTGCATTTTCCACCTCAAAGAATGTGTTTTTTCAGTATTATTCTCGGAAGGGAAGTAGCCATTGGAAGTGAAGAGTATATGTGGTTCACCACCCATCCCGCTGTGTTCCATGCACTGTGAAAGCCTTCTAACACTAGTGGTGATTTTTCTTTTCCTTAGATATCATACATTCTCCAAATCAAAACTCTCCACATCTGTTGTTAATGTTGACCTCTTAGAGCAGTGGTTCTCAACCTTCCTAGTGCCAGGATCCTTTAATAATTGTATGTGGGCATGTCTGCATGTGGGTGGACCTGCCTGGAGATGGATAGAGGAGGTTCCTAAGACCATTGGAAATATGTGCTTTCCGATGATCTTAGGTGGCCCCTGTGATCCCTGTGAAAGGGTCGTTCGACCCCAAAGGGGTGGCGACCCATAGGTTGAGAACTGCTGCCTTAGAGAGTAGCTGTGAAGTACTGAATTGCAGACAATCTCTTAGTATCTTGCTAGTACTTTCTTCTCTTCTGTAAAGTTCTCCATAGGAGGAAAGGATGATTTAGAATGGTTAGGTAATTCGTCCGAGGTTATTTCTTCTGAACTCAGCAAACACTCCAGAGAGGTTTGATCTTGTCCCAGTCAAAGTGATTGATCAATAAATACTTGTTGTATCCATAGGAACTCTCCTTTATGCTGAAGATAAAATGACAAGAAACACTTGTTTTAAGGAGCTTACATTTGATGGGGAGAAAGAAACTTCGGGAATACTACTAGTATCCAGATGTACTAAGGCAGCCCTAGCTATTTCTTTACTAATGCCTAGAAACTCCCTTGGAGACTATAGAGACATGATGAGGTGCCCCTGATATGAGGAATCCCTTCTCCTGAGGCCACAGAAGTCTTGTTCTTTCACAGCCCTGTTTTGTTCATAGGATGACTCAAATATAACGGTCATCTGAGGTCTGCCATTAAAAACAACAGAATGCTCTACTGCTTTAGCCTTTGTTGTCACTTCAGCCAATGATCCTACGAGTTCCAGAGCAATAGGTACAGGGAGAGTTATTGGCTAAGAAAGCTCCTGTCTCCATTCCCTTCACTGGTTCCTGATACTTGCTTATTTGACTATAATTCCTGTCATGGAAAAGTTTGTATTGGGTATACTAGGTTCTCTTGGGTGCAACTCAGAATGCATGTGCCAATTTTACTCGTAGTAGTAATAAAAAACAAGACTAGCTTAACTCCTGATTGTCTCCCCTGATAGGTCTTAATTCCTAAACTTGAACAGTATTCTGCAATGCAGCCATCAGAGCCTAGACATCTTACTCAGAGCTAAGCGAGGCAAATATCAAAATTCATTTGGCATATGAGGAAAAAGGTCCAGCATGACGGTGACTTGCCAAGGCCATACAATGACCTAGTGAAACATCTAAGATTAGAATCATAGAATTTTTAGACCTGTAAAAGACCATGGCATTATCTAGTCTAAGACCCTCCCTGCCATTTTTAAAAACAGATGGCCCAGATGGGTGGAGTAATTCAGATGGCCCATCGGTGGCAGAGCTAGAACAAAACTCTGGTTCATCTGACTCTTGGTTCACTCCTTCTTTTTTTTAGGCCTCTTGGTATTTTTCACATTACTGCTTTCCTCTAGATTCAATGAAAGTCATCCTCCCCAAACAAAACTCTTTCCCTTTGAAAAACATACTTTTGCGAGGAATCTATCAGAGCTTGTGTTTCTCAATCATGAGAGGAGGGTAGAGGCTCCAGGGAGAAGAGGGAAGTCTTTTCTGTCACTCTGGTTCCTCATCTGGGTAATCTTGAGAGTGGTGCTGGGTCTGCAGTTTTGTTTCTGTGTGTGTACGTGTGCTGTTGAGCCTGCTGAGATCTGTTTATAGGCCAGTATTTGCCTGTTGCATGTTTTATTTTTCTAATGGTTCTCATGCACGATGGTAATAATTGCACTGTGTAGGATGGCCTTCTATTAAAGTCTCATGATACTAAATGGAGTCTGTATAAAGATGAGGCCAAATTAAAACAATAAATATCCTCTGGTGCTTGCTTTAGAGCCCACATATCTGAATCTAACTGGAGCATCTTTCTTTTATAGTCAAGCTAAAAAGCAAAGGTAATTTGGGAGTGTTCAGCCTCTGTGTGCTAAACTCTTGACAGAAGGCATGGAAGAACAAATATGACAGGCCTTGCTGAAAGATAAAAACAAAACCAAAACCTTCTGTGCTAGAAGTAGAGTCAAAGCCCATAACTTTCCGTAGGGAATATTGAACATTAACAGGTCACATCCATTCTTTTCTCAGTGCCTAATCATGCAAAGATTTTCCTGCAAAAAATAATAATAGCTACATATCTATTGAGTTTTAGATAAAATGACTTGCATATCTACTGTGCCTTAATGTTTACCCAACACTTTCTTCATAATTACCCCATGAGGTAATTAGTGAAAATACTATCCTTTGCTTTTTACAGAGGAGCCTTTTTACTGGACCTCAGAGAATTGAAGTGATTCATCTACGGTCCCACAGCCCCTAGTGTCAGAGTCAGGATTCATGTGTGCAACCAATGATCCAACAGTCATTTGGTCTTGAGATTCTAGGGTCAGATACCATAAAGCTTTTTCTCCAGTGAACACCTTGGTAATGGAATGATGAAGATGGTCACTTTGTAATCAGTGGTGCAATTGAAATATTAAGCCCAGTACCATATACTTTATGGATGCTCCATAAATATTTTCTGAAGATAGAGTATTACTCTTGGATTTAGTGGGCCCAATTTCTAATCTTGCTCTGACACTTAGAAGCGATGTGATCCTGAACTGGTTACTTACTTTATGCCTTTGGCCTTGACTTCCTCATCTGCAAAATGGGAAGAAAAGTACCTGCAATATCAGCTTCATTGATCTATCATAAAGAAATCACTTTATTAGCTATAAAGCACTGCATAAGTGATCCTGATGGTGATGACGATGATGACAATGATGACTCTTCATTTATCCACCACCAAGTATCTACCATGTGAAAAATCAAATGTTCTAGGAACTAGGGAAGGTGCAAAGATAATTCATGCATGATCCTCGCTCCCTTAGAGTTTATAATCTTACAGAGGGGATATGACACGTAGACAGATAAGTAATGTCATACATTATAGTAGCTATGTCAAAGGAGAGTGATAAGGGCTTAAAGAAAACACAAAGCACAATACTTTGAGGAAAGAAAGATCACTTCCAATTGGGCAAATAAGGAAAGCTTCTAAGATGAGTTTCAGTTTGACCATAAAGAATGGGTAAGATTTCAGAAGTCCGGGAAGGGAAACGTACTGTAATAGAAGGGGATTCCTTATGAGTGAGGAATAGGAAATAAGTTTCCACAAATCACTAGACTTTTTGAATATTATAAACTAAATCTATGAAAATAATTCAAAATAATTCAAAATAATTAGAACAAGCATACAATATCTGGAAGTTAACTTACAAAGAAGATCTCCAGATTTAATGAAATAAAACAACAAAATACTTTTTATTTTTTTTTTTCCTTTTTGGAGGGGAGAGGACAGGGCAATTCAGGTTAAGTGACTTGCCCAAAGTCTCCTGGCTAGTGTTAAGTGTCTGAGGTTGGATTTGAACTCAGGTCCTCCTGACTCCAGGGCTGGTACTCTATTTGCTGTGCCACCTAGCCGCCCCCACCAAAACACTTTTTATAGGAATAAAGGAAATTCTATTAGATATTCATTGTGCATGGTTGGGTTGCTTCCATTTTATAAAAATGATGATATCCTAAATTAATTTATAGATTTAATGTCAATACGAGCTACCATGGGATTATTTTATAGATTAAAAATAATAACAAAACTTCCTTGAAAAAACAAAAACTCAAGAATTAAAGAAATAACCAGTGGAAAAAGTAGAAACGAAGAGACCCTAGCCTTAATGGATGTCAAACTATATCATAAATAATTAAGTATCAAAACTATTTTCTGCTGGTTAAAAAATAGAAAAATTGATTAGTACAACAGATTAATACAGCAAGACTCTGAAACAATTTGAATATTACAGCCTCCTGTTTGATCACATCTTGAACACAAACTACTGGGAAAGGACTCCCTAGATGACAACAATTGTAGGGGAAGGTGTAAAGCAGTTTCGCACAAATTAGACTTTTTTCCCCCCAGAGTCTTATACCATATATCAGAATCAGCTCCAGGCAGATAAGTGATCTTAACATAAAACCTCAACATTAAAAATGTAGAGGAGAATAGAAGGAGGTACCCTCCAGATCTGTGGATAGTGAGAGAATTCTTAAATAAAGTGTAAGAAGTGATCTTATAAGATAAAATACATCATTTTAATACACAAAATTGGAAAAGCTCTTAAACAAAACACAACTATAATAAGAACAGGATTGCTGAAGGGGGGAAATGCAAATCAACAGCGGTGACAAAAGTCTGCTATCAAGATAAATAGTGAACAGATATAGCAAAGCAAGCGTTGTCCTCTAATTGATCGGTTTTAAAGGATGTAATTTAAAAAAATTTTGTTTTTATAAATGGATATTTCCTGCCAAGGTATAACAAGAATAGAAGTTACGTGCATTTTCCCTTCAACACTAAGGGTATACTCTCCACACTCTGACCACAGCCCTTGTGCAGAGTGGGCTCAGACTATACAGAGTTTCTACCTAGCCTCTGCCCCACCATGTTCACTTCCAAATGCAGTATTGCCAAGATATTTGGATGAATCTACAATTCTGTTACTGCCAGGCAAGGGAGCACTTCTTGCCATCTGGCTTCTGGTAGCTGTTGACATGGACTGAAGGAACTCTTGGGCGTCTGGTGGTTCACTTTCCTGAACTTTCAAAGCTTACGAAGTCATAGCCATTGCCAATCTCATTCACCTAAAAGCAAGGAAAAAAAAAACCCAACACAAAAACGACACAAAAGAGACTGAAGAAACAGCAAGGTCATGAACTCTTGGCTTCTTGGTGGCTCAAGAGAGAGGGCCTGAGACCTTTCTCTTGCCAGGAGAACAATCACAATTTATCTTCTTTGCTCTAATGTCAGCTGAGACAGCTAAGGCCAATTTGTCAAGAGAAGAAAATGTACGAAGCAAAGCAGGCAGACCCTAAAGAACAATAGGATATGGGAAACCACATTAAAAAACATTAAAACTCTGGTTAAAAGTATTCCATAATCTTAGCTTTGGAATATTGACTGAAATAAAGCTCCCTCTCTTCAGCAAAGTGGTAGTAAACTATAGGTATGGAATGAGGCACATCATGTGGTGACCATATGTTTGTTCTGTCATTCATTCAGTCAGGAAGCATTTATTAAGCACCACCTTACTATGTACTAGGCACTGTGCTGAGCTCTAAGGATACAAATATAGGCTTTGCTTAATTAGATTTCTTTGTTGCAAAGGAATATTCTATTGTGTATTGGGGGACTGGTATATAGTATTGGGAAGTGAGTATGACATTTAAAAACCCCCAACAAATTACTTATTAAAAAAAAACTCTAGAGGAGGTGACAACATGGTATGGAGTGCAGGAGATTAGAATCAAAGGGACATGGTTCAAAACCCAACTCTAATATTTGCCAACTATATCATTTGGAGCATGTTGGGTAGAAGTTGAGGAATTATTAATTCCTAATAATTTGAATTGTGAAGAATTGTGTAGAATGGAGAGTGAATCATGCATCATAGAAGTACTCCAGCAGAAGCGAGAGGGAGGTTTCTCAGAGATGTTGCAGAGGCCATTCTTGTTCAGGTCTGGGTTGGACTAGAGCCATAAGTTCCCACATTAGGTAATATCACCCACTGGAGGGTGCTGGAACAATCCAAGGGGGCAGTCATAGGCTCAGGTGCAATTGGGGGACTTTGAATAAAAATAAGAGGGCTGTGGAAGCTAAAATTTTGAAAGACTATTCTTACATGTTTCAGCTGTTGTATAACAGAGTTAAAGTTGTAATGATTATATCATTTTCCAAATAAACACACAAAATGCAAGTTATAACCCATCATTGGTCAAGTCAATCAACAGGTCTTAACAAGAAAGTGTTGGCAAGCAAGTGTGTCACTCATTTCCAGTATGCATCATTAGGAACATTTGTACGTAATAACTTGTTTACAGCATGACACTATACGGTTACATGATACAATATTGAATCATCAAAATTTCAGTGCAGGAAAAACCCCACAAACTTACAATAAATTATTAAAATAAGATTATTTAAAGATAATTAAGATAAATTTAAAATTTATGTTTTTTGAAATGATGAAAATGTTAAAAAAAAAATTAAAGGGTTAAAGAAAGTAGATTTCCAGGGAGCACTGAGTAATTTTTTTGGGGGGAAGAAGGTCAAATAAATTTGGGAACCTCTGGACTGGACTATATATAACACACAAGATCCCTTCCAAGTCCAAGATTATGTGAAGACACTTAGTCCAAACCTTTTGTTTTACACTGGAGGGAACTGAGGCCCAAAATAGTTTTTATTTATTTAAGGTCACAAAGGAAGAGAATGGCAGAACCACAATTTGTATCTTGGTCTTCTGATTTTAAAACATACAGAGAACTATGTCTATATGTACATGTTCCATATCTATATCTTATATCTATCTATACCCTCTATATCTTTGTTTCTATTTTATATTTGTACATCTATGTCTAGATATTTATGCCTATATCTATATCCACTCATCTATAGGTATACCTAGAGGCATATGGAGATATGTCTATATATAATGATGAAGATATATAGTATATCTATCTATCTATCAATATATCAGTATATCTATAGATGCATTTATAGCTATTTATTGGGGGAAAGGCACAGTGCCTTAGTGCTTAGGATATTTCCTAGCACATAATAGTCACTTAGTAAATATTTACTGATTGATTATTGAGGATGTATCTAGATAGATATCTATCTGCAGAGATAGATATCTGTAAACAGATATCATTATCCTTCTATAGAGTTCTTCATAGATAATCAACATCTGTAGATCTCTATATAGATTTATATACAACTAACATACACACACACACACGTATCCCTTTAAGGTTTATGGGTTTCTTTGTGTGCATACCTTATCACAATGCTGCGTTTTGTTTTCCCTTTTAATCATGCTATGATCAACCATTGCCTTTATCAAGATGTATAAGTTGAGAATTGAATGGAATGCTATATTCATCTTAGATCTGAATTTTAAAAACAGAGTAGTGTGTGTGTGTGTGTGTGTGTGTGTGTGTGTGTGTGTGAAAGAGAGAGAGAGAGAGAGAGAGAGAGAGAGAGAGAGAGAGAGAGAG
>JAQQSU010018989.1:0-10358 GCA_028627135.1 Pseudochirops cupreus
CAGCGCACAGCTATAAGACAACTCTACAAGTCTCAGAATGGAAGGAGATACCTACATTCAGATCTAGAAAGACTAGAGTTTAAATAGAGACTGAAGCAATCTACATGCTATCATTCTTTTCCATGTTTGGTTTTGTTTCCTCTTTCCCATTGTTCACTCCATTGGTTACAACCCTTCTATACAACCAGACTATTGTACAATGTGAAAGTATTTGCAGATCCTATACCTGATTGCATGCCACCGTGGTGGGGGGAGAAGGGAGGGTAGAAAATTTGAAACTCAAGGGATTGTGGAACTGAATCTTGTAAACTAAAAGTAAATAAACAAGTCCAGGAAAAACAAACAAACACATAAATAAATAAAAAGAAATGTGAGGTAAAACTGAAGAGGAGGCTTGTTTCACCATGAGTTTTGGAGAAATGTGGCTTCTCATTTTCTTCAGAGAAGCCATTTCGTGATGATCCTAGAAGACGCTCTATAGCTCTGATGTCTTCTTTCTTGGAAATGTTTTGTTTTTCATTTTTCTCAATTCCAGGTCATGAAAAATTCCTGAGCTTCCCTTTTCCAGGAGCAGGATATCTAACTGGTGTGGTGGATGACACAGTCCACCCAGAGTCTGAAAGACCTGCCCGTCCCACCCCCACGTCAGCCACTTCCTTTCTTGCTATCTTACCTGGGCCAATCCCTTAGCCCTGTTTGCCCCTGATCTAAAATGGACTTTGACAAACCAAATTGATCCAAGAATTAGAGAGGTCTGATATTCCCAATGAGAGCAGAAATCTCAGAGTTTCCAGTTATTCTTTGACATTCCTAAATATGTCAACAGGGCAGTGGGATAACTTCCGTCACAAAGTAGTCATCCTTCTGGCCAAAGCCCTCCAGCTTCTCCCTTTCCCCAACAGGATTCTGAGCTGAAGAATGAAATAGAGGAACAGGAGAAGTGCCACAAGGGTGGAGCCCATGCACATGTCAAGGGCACTTTGAGCCTTCCTTTACTTACCTCTGTTTATCAATAGCAAATTCATCAGCAGAAAAGGTGTATCTACACTTAGATCCTCCTAGATGCTTTTTTTCCCCACTGTTTAAGTATACCATTTTATTTTGGGATGTATGATACATGACTGACACAGGACTCACAAACATCTTAAAATATTTCAAGGATGCTGAAAACTAAGGCCATTCTGTGAGTTTTCATATCTTGGTATTTTTTCATACAATTCTCTTTTAAGATCCTGCAGGCAAAAACTAGAACCCTTTCTGAAAACAAAATTTAAAGTAAAGGCAACACTGTCATTGGTAAATTCATTTATGCAGCCTCTATCACTGATCACTGATATAAGTCAATAAACACCTTGGATTTAAGCTGTTACCCAAACATCATAAAGTGATATTCACTAACAACACTAACAAGTGTTTAGAGATCACAAGCCTAAAGAGGTTTTCTTTGTTTTTTGTTTCTTTTTAATGAATTAATAAAAGAAACCTTTGTCTTGGGGACATAGTACAGAAATACCTGAAACTAAACCAGATCCTTAACCAAGGCACTAAAAGCATGTCAATTTATACAAAGAAATATAAACAATCTACCAACAAGTTCCCCTGATGGAACCTGCTGTTAAGTGCACAAAGGCATGGCTGTTGGGACCAGAGCTTAGAGATTGTGCAAAGAAAGCAGGAGGTCACATCTCCAATATACTGTTGATGAACAATCAACTCACAGAACTCTCCCTTCAAACTAAGGCTTCTGGCACATTATTTTGGAATGACTCCAGTTTCTAATTGACCTAACTGTAAGGCGTTCTAAGTGGGGTATTATTTTTGCATTCTAAATTTACTAACAAAGTAACATATAAAATTTGATAGGAAGCCTTCAAAAGGAGGCATTTCTTACACATCCCTCTCCCCCTTAAAATTCACAAATGCTCATCCTATACCATGTACTTTTAATGAATATGCAAATTAATGAGGTATTCTGTCTTGTGTCTTTGCTGATAATCCAATCAGGTCAGGAAAAAAAAAGATTCTTAATTAGTAACTTTTCTTGTGGGTCTTCGAGAAAATCATATTCCACACCCTGTATAAAACATGCCGACTTTTATTGTTTAAAATTTCACAGAATGGCAATTTTAAAATTTAACATTTTGACAACTAAATTATAATAATTTCCAAGGCTGTCTACAGATTAAGACATTATTTCCTCTGAACTGTAATGCAGCTAGGAGAGAAGCAGCTCTGTTTCTAGAGCACCAAGGTGGATGACTGTGGAAGATGTAAGGACGTAAACATATGGATACATCTTTGCCATTTTCACATTAATTTTTCTGAGTCATTCCAAAAACAATGGAATATTACAAACAAGTACTAATTGCTTTAACATTTTTGAAAAATATATGTAAAATAAAAACTTTTTTAAAACATGAAAAATGTAGAGAACAAAATTTCTTTTCTCTAGTTTAAAGGGGGAAATGGAATGCTCCTTTCTCCATGCAAAACCTGTTTATTTCATTTTCTCTCCACCAACCCCTCTCCAATGCCTTGTAAAAATTGTTTTTCCCCTGGAGTGGGTTCTGCAACTTCTGATTCTGAACTCTAGGTTTTTTTTAGCTTTTTTTTTTTAAAGGTTTATAGTTTATACTAAAAATATCTTCTGTGGAAAAGAAGTGTTTTTCTTTGCAAAGTTCAGGATTGAAAGTGCATCAGATTAGATGGAAAATATTCCTCAGACAGGGAGCTACATAGCTTTGGACAGTAGCTATGATTTCAGCTTATAAAAACTATATTATAAATGCCTTCAGGGCAGAAAGTATAGCTTTTTCCTTCCCCCCTGCAACAGAGCAATCTCAATTGTCAAAACTCTTTCCAAGTTTCTAAATATAGCCAAAGGAAGTCTGAGACAACCCTAAATTAGAAGCCACGTTTATAAGGGGAAAAGGTTAATTTCCCTCCAACCTGCAAACAAAACAAAACAAAACAAAAACCAAACCAAATCCATGAAGTTAAACAGATGGCTTCCAGCACTTGTTTGTAATAGCTAATGAGCAGCAATGTGCAGGGAATTAAAAGCAGCTATCATGGGGGAAGAGGTGATAGTTCAATATGGGCTAATTTTTCTACAGGAGGCACAGTTGATATACTTGTGTGAATTTTTTTGTTGCCGCTTTCTAACAAAAATGATTTCCCATCAATGTTGTGACAGGTACTTCTGCAAGAATTTGCTACTTCAGTAAGCCATACTTACTGTGTTTACCCCTTTCATAGCAGAACAAAGTTAAAACTTGGAGTAGAATCCACCGTCCAGCACATGAAGTTTTAACTAAGTGCAGTTTGAATTGTCAGGGATTTGATGGAAAATTTTTTTGTTTCTAATTTTGCCTATTACCCATAACTGCCTTTGTTTAAGGCTTTTTTCTTTGAAAGATTTTTATGTACAGAGAGGAAAGACAGTCTTTCCTTTTCTGTAGGACAAGGACAAAATCCAGTGAGCAAAGAACGCAACGCAATGAATAATTTTGGGAGCTTTTTAAAGACTGCAACAAAGCCATTAGATTTGCTAACAGTTAATAACTTTAACTGCTTCATAGTTTCATTCCTGTGTCCTCCATCTCCATATTATGGAAGAGGAGCAAGATGCTTAGAGGAAGACACTACAGAGTTTTTCTTGCCTCATAAAGGGACTGGAAGACAGAGTTACAGCAACAAAGTTTCTTTTTTTTTTTTCCTTGTCGCAAAATCAAGTGCAAAATGTTTTTAACAAAGAATGATGGTAGTAAGAAAGACTTGGAATTTTCATGCAAAAAAATCTTCTCCATTTTTCAAAGGCTATATGAAGAACATTTTTAAAAAACCCCTTGAGTTTCTGTCCTGTGAATTCTATATTCTCAGTCTTTTTTCTTGTCATCTATGCTTGGTCATTTCCATAAGAACTGGTAACATTCAAGTTCAATGACTTTGAGGCCACCACATATTTTCTCTTGTACCACAAAAAAGACAATTGTGATTAAAAAATACCACCAAACAATGCTGTAGAAATACAGGAGCATAAGCATAGCAGGGATGAAGCAGGTCTAATAGAGGATAGACATCCATTTGATTATTAGTACCCTGAACTCTGATTTGCAAAGTGAATCACACTCTTCCTGTGAATTCAAAATTCTTTGGCCCCTCGTAGAACATTCAGAGTTGCTCTTCCTTCTCTTGCCATCGTTTGTGACACTAGACCTGAAGTTCCTCCTTGGAGTCTGGAAGGGTTTCTAGTGCACACCTGGTGATGTGAAAATGAATCTCCTTGGGGAAGTTTCCACTTAAGAGGTGCTTCTCTGTCTGAGGAATGTTGTGAGGGTATGCTACAGTGATGTCATGTATGGCGTCAAGATTCTTACCTTCTTTTAGGCATTCCACTACAAAAGTAAAGCCTGTGGTTCTTAGATGTAAGAAATATTCATTTTTCTCAAGTCCATTCTTTTTAGCAAACTCATTGCTTTTAGCCTATTGTTTTCTGTGAAATCAGTCCCTTCTGCGAATATGAAGAGTTGAAGTGGTTCCTGAATAGCACAGAAATAATCCAACATGTTTTCAAAGTGACTCTTATCATCCTTCCATCCCCTATGAATGAAGATATAGGCAGCAGCTTGCATTGCCCAACCAAAACCAGGAACACTTCTGAGACTGGATTTGAGGCAGATTTTCTCTAGTCTGAGGTAGCTATATCACAGCAGGCAATTCCACAGAAACATCCAGTCCATTCTTGTCTGGTGGTTCATAACACTTCTTTCCCAAAGAACAAAGGCATCACCTGTTATAATCACTTTTACACAAAATATGGTCTCCAGCAATGCCACTGGAAGTGTGAGCCAGGTTGCTACAAGGTGATTGTTATCTGAGCCCCGGCGATGTGATGGACTGACTGATGAAGTGGTCAATGCCATGGCTTGCTCTTGCTCTTGGCTTGCCCTTCTGTGCCATTCTTCTTTGTCAGTTCTGCTTGCTGAAGGCCTGTTAGTCTCTCAAATTTTCTCCCTACTGCCTCTCTTCTTTATCCACTTCTATCTCTTTTCCTTTCCTCCCTTTTCTTCCCACCCTCTTCCATTTCCTTAAGAAGCCAAGCTAATTGATCTAGATGATAGATTTGCCATTTTGCAAAATTGTTCCATTTTAGCAATGTTGTCACAGAAAACGCAGACCGAAATATCAATCAATAAAGCCAAAGTGTGAATAAAAAAAGACGTGAATACAAAAAAAAATGTGTGTTTCAATTTGCATTCAGGTTCCATCATTTCTTTCCTTGGAGGGATGTGGCATTTTCTATGTTAAGTCCTTTGGAGTTGAAATCTGGAAGGTGGGTGCTCCTCTGCAGATTCTCTTTACAGTTTTGGAAAGGCAGGTCCAAAGCAGTGGGATCAGCTAGCTGAGACCTTCCTGAGACTGCACTGGAACTCCACTCTTCCAGGTCTGGGCGTTTTCCAGCCTATGGACTCAATTTGAAAGAGCAAAGGAAATTTGTATCCCATTCTGATTTAGCACCATCACTGGAATCTGAGAATGCGTCTCCTACGGAAAGGAGCCACCATAAGGCTTTGGTTTCCCTACTAGATTCCCACCAAGTCAAATCTGGATGGAAAATCACTACTGGTAACATTGAAATCTGTTCACCCAAGGGTCATTAGCTGGCAGCACCTCCCACATCAGGATCCCCAGTTTCCTGTATCTAGTGTCCCAAAACTTGGTGGTAGCACTCACTGCTCCCTTCGGCCTTTTCTGTATTTCCTTCCCAATCAGCTCAAAAGGGAAATCCCTTCTTTTGGCTTCTCCACCCAGCCTCACCTTAAGTGTCAAAGGTCTCCCTTTTTCCTTGAGTTTCTGAAATGGGTCAAGCTAGCAATTGTCTACCTAGTGTCACAAGGTGTTGACAACCTCTGGGCACAAACATTCTCACACTCTGCTCTAGCTACGAGACATAACATGTGGGGTGCCAAGGTCACTACCTGAGTGTCACAGCTAGTTATGTGTTTGCATGAGGATGTTCCCACAGAACTGCTCGCTCTGTGATGCATAGCTACCTTGGCTGGTTTGGTCCTCCTCCCATGGTCCCGATTGGACAATCATCACTGCATGAGGTGATCATGTGTGGTATTTGGATAGGGATTGGTACAGCCATGGAATCATGCACTCTGCACACTTTAACTTTTTAAACTTTGTTCTCTGAGAGATTAAACGGGGCCATTATTCACCTCTCTGCCTCCCTCCTCATTATTCAATGCATCCCCAAAATAAATTACAAGAGACTAGCTGGTTTAATCTCTCCTGACTGAGCTGGCGGTGACAAGTGGCACCCAAACGTGGAGCCCCAAAGACCCTTCTTGTGGAGAGTGCAGGGGAGGAGGCAACCTCTGAAAGAAGGAGGACTCCAGGAGACATATCCTGCAGCAGAGCAGGCTGATATCCACAATCAGGTGAAGACTGCAGAAGAGGTAAGTACCACATAATTAACAAGGGGGCAAGCGATAGGAACCTTACATCCCACAGACAGAAAAAGTTGTGTATGTGCCATATATAAGTGTATAAGAAAACAGGGATGTACAGTATCATTGAAGGAGATTAAACAGCCTAACCAAGAGACATATGAGAAAGTCCTCCTACGTATAATGAAAGAAAGAGGAATATTTATCATTAACAGTCATTTACAAAGATTCTTGGAATGTTGTCCCTATTTGGTAATTTGGGAACTAGCCAGAAGAGAGAGGAATGAGGGACTAATGGAAGAGGGACTCCAGCATTTCCCAATTTCTGCCTTTTTTCCTATGGAATATATTAATGATATGTTTAACATCAGAAATGAAAGTGCCAGGGGTGGCTCAAACACTTCAGTGTGATGTAGCTGTCTCTAATATTATCAAGTAAGCCTTACCTGGCTTCTGTTACTATCTGGAGAGCCAGTAACTGTTTAATCTTTTCAGGAGATCTCCTAGAAATTCTATGTGAGCTTTTGGATTCATTCTGTTATTTTCAGTATCTCTCTGCTTTGTTTATGTGTCTTTGTGAGAATGAGTGAGAGTAATTCGTCATTCTGTAAGATTTAATATGTAGTTGGACTGAATGAAAATGTTGTTATCTCATACCCTTGTATGAGATAACCCCCTCCTTTATTGCCTGCCAGAATTCACAAATGGCTGGCGGGAGATGAGGGAGTATGAGAGAGAATAAGTATTTTTTTTTATATGATGATTATGGCAAAAGTGTAGAAGTGTCAGGTTAGAATTAGAAAGAAACGAAGTTTAAGCATATAGCAAAGAGAGAAGCATGGGTAGGAAGTTAAGATAGGTATAAATTATTTGCTATTGAAAAATGTGAACAGAACACTTAAAATTTTTAAAAGTTTGAAAATCTCCTCCTCTTCATTCTGCTCTGGCCAAGCAGAGTGAGGAAAATGTGATAAGAAAGGGAGGGAATCTTTTCCCCACAGATCAAAGAGGCAGGCAAACAAGCCTTTAACCATTTCATGCCTCACCTATTAGAGAAAAATTTTGTGTATTGGAATGCTACTAAAAATCAATTTGAACTTATTCTGGTCATTTTAAGGGAATGTGAAAAAGTAAATTAGTGTCATTCCTAAGCTGCTGCTAAGAAAAGTCAGAATTTAGTATACTAATTGGCATTTAGGCAAATTGGAATTTTGCTAAGATATGATAAAAAAAAAAACATTTAAAAAGTGAAAACTTCAAGCTCCCCAGTTTTGGGGGAAGTAGAACAAGGCACACGTCTGAGATTTTTCCAGAGTTCCACTCCCTTTAAGTGGTGGGTTGAGAGCATTTCACTCTCTAAAAAATTTTTAGGAATAAACACAGCACTGAAGTACAAGGTCAAACTACCTTAAAACATTTTTACAAAAAATGATTAAAGTCTATCATCCTAGATCAGATTAAGAAACAGAGTGCTGTAGAAATAATAGAGAATTTAAGTTACCCTCCCAATCTGACTAAAGGGAGAAAGCATAATAAATCTGTTAAGGACCCCACTAGCAATAGCCCCAAGGCACCCTGAAGCCCACACATTTTTTAGACAAACAGATGAACCTCTCCATTCAAACCCCTAAATCCACAATCAGGCTCTACAGCTGTGAGGAGAGGAGAAAAGCCTAATTTTTCATTAATAGTTTTTGCAAGTGATGATTTGGAAAGGAAATTAATGTCACTGTGGTTTTTCTAAACTATAGTGAAATTCAAGTGTAGTAAAAATTGAGGGATCATTGTAAGCCAGAAACAATGTTTCATCAGCAAAATTTTAAGCTGAATTTTGTTGGAACCAAAAAATAAAGAACTTGGTTAAAAACAGTTAGGTCACTTACATTTTATAATGTGTATATATGCCCTATTGAAAGCCAGGTATTTGTACCCTTACCTATAGTTAAAAAGAAAGTTATATCTAAAACCATTTGGCTATCACTTATGGAAATTATTATCAAAGTCACTTTACTGCTTTAATGCTAAAACCTAAAGTTGTTAATCAATTACTGTATGTGGAAAGGAGGAGATTAGGTGAAAATTTTATTCGGATTAATTTTGCCCATTCAGACCATTTCTCCTGCACGTATGAGATTTTAAAAAAGCAGGGGCATCACTATCAGCCCCTCCCTAAAGTCCTTCTCAGTTATTTCTATGTTGTAAAACTGCCAAAAGCCCATGGAAACTATCTCTAGAGGCAAAGTCATTCAGCCTGAGAAAAGAACTTGTTTTTATTTAAAACTTGCTAAGAAATTTGCAAAATATTTAAAAAGATTTCTAAGTTTAAATTTGAGAAAGAAAAATGTTACATGAAATTCTTCACATAGGAGAAACCTAGTAAATATTGTTTATTACAGCTCCATGGGAATAATTTTTTTTTCTTAATTGTAATTGGCTATGAGCCATGATGGTGAAAGAATTTTTTTTTTAAACTGCTCAAGGCTCACCTTAAGAAGATTCTAATATCAATAGTTTTTAAAGTACTGTGATCAGATTCATTTACTATACCGTTTCTGGCTAAAATACCTTTTTACATCTAAGAATTCCACAATTATCTAGAAATTCAGTTTTTTATCATACTTTGGGAATTTATGTTACTTAAGAAAAATTTTATACCAACTTAGTCTTAATCATCTTGATTTTAAAAAGTTTGTTTTGCTCTAAAGTATACTCAGAGATATCAGATTATAAATGTTTATTTTTTTCTCACAAAAGTTTGACGATTATTTATAATTCTTAAAAATTAGAAATATAGCCTACTACATTGATTCTGATAATGATAAAGTTATTATTACTTACTTTACTTCTGCTCATAATACAAGACTTTTAGCTATGATTTTTACTGTTAAATGATTTTTTCTTTTTCCTTTAATATTGAATCAGATAGCAGATATTCAGGGATCTCAGGGGGTGGAGCCAAGATAGCAGCATAGGAGCAGCAACATATCACAGCTCTCACATAGCCACCCCAAAATACTCATAAAATATGACTCTAAACTAATCCTAGAACTCCAAAATGCACACAAATATACTTTCCACTGAGGTCAGCTTGGCTACGAGGAACGATATCAGCACTGTGAACTGAAACCAGCCTGGCCTGAAGCCCTGGCTGAGCCCCGGGAGCAGCTGGATCAGAGGAGCCGAGGAGCCTCGGATTAGCGGCAGCTGTGAGCAGCAGCGTTCAGAACTAGGTCAGTGAGACTTGTGAAATCAGGGGAGAAAAGTGGTCCGGCCAAAAGGCCTCCAGAGCTGGAAAGCGAAAGGGAGAGGTTTTGCACCCGCCTCCATGTTGCACCTTCCAGGCCTGTGGCCTGCAGATAGCAGGGGGAATAAGCAATTGTTCTGAGGCCAAGTGCT
The DNA here is from genome assembly GCA_028627135.1 of Pseudochirops cupreus. Taxonomy (NCBI): domain Eukaryota; kingdom Metazoa; phylum Chordata; class Mammalia; order Diprotodontia; family Pseudocheiridae; genus Pseudochirops; species Pseudochirops cupreus. Next base: position 9,855 of record JAQQSU010018989.1, read on the forward strand.
CTCACTTTCAGTGGCCTGGATCCAGATCGTGGTCTTGGGCCTCAGTCCTGGAGTCTTCATTATCCAGTGAGCCAGAAGAAAGTAGGAAAGGGACCCAGCACCTTCCTGAGAGCTACGGCAGCCGGGAGGACCCCAGTGATTTGGGACAGAGCTTTCCCTTCTGGACGCAGAGCTCCACAGAGATTTAAAAAAAAAATCATGGACTGACCAACCATGAGTAAGAATAAGCATAAGAAGCAAAGTAAGAACAGCAACCAAACCCTAGATTCCTTCTTTGGGGAAAAGAAAGATCATAGCAAAGAGAGGGAGGTGGAGAGTTCAGCCAGAGCTCTCCCACCAGGGGCCTCCAATAAACATGTAGAATGCCTTAAAGCTAGAGATGAGCTGAAGAAGGACTTTGAAAACCAAATAAGGGAAGTGGAAGAAAAATTGGGAAGAGAAATAGGAAAGTTGCAAGAAAATCATGAAAAGAGAGTCAGCAATATGACTGAAGAAATCAACACC
>JAQQSU010001899.1:0-14843 GCA_028627135.1 Pseudochirops cupreus
TGTTCACTCCATTGGTTACAACCCTTCTATACAACCAGACTAATGTCCAATGTGAAAGTATTTGCAGATCCTATACTTGATTGCATGCCGTCATTAGAGGGGGAAGGAGGAGAGGGAAGGGGAGAAAATTTGAAACTCAAGGGATCGTGGAACTGAATCTTGTAAACTAAAAGTAAATAAACAAATCAATTTTTTAAAAAAGTGTATTCCTTCTAATTGCTCCCAGATTTGCCCCCTATATTTACATAAAGAAACATGAGGAAATGTCTTCCAAGAGGCTATCCATAGCAAAAACTGAGGCTAGTGGTTAACTCATGGACTTAGCAAAGGGTAATTTATAGGTGTCCTTTCTATCTCTTAAACTACTAAGGCTTCTTAAATGACATATACAGACCTATTTTAGAGCAACAAATAAATAATTCTTTTAATTCAATAAAGAAAAGAAAAGCTCATCTCTCCAATTTCCCTTTTTAAAATTGCGTGTATAACAAGAAGCCAGCATTAGATAGAGCCTAGAGTGCTAGCTTTGGATGGAAACAGGAAGATATGGATTCAAACCCCCACCCGATATGGTGGGGAATCTCACCTCCATGAGTCTCAGGCAACTAACTCTATATGGTAGAGGGGTATTGTGGAAAGAGAACAATCCTTCAGCTGAGGTCAGGAGGACCTGAGTTCTAATACTGCTTCTGACACTTACCAACGATTGTGACCATGGGTAAATTACTTTATGTGTTTCAGTTTTCTCATCTGTAAAATGGGGGAAATAATACCTTTGTGTGTTGTGAAAATGAAATGAAATAATGTATGAAAAACACTTTGCAGATCTTAAGATGGTTCACAAATATTAACTACTCTCATTATTGACTGTTAAAATTAGGAGAGATACAGAATAGTTGTAGTAGTGGTGGTGGTAGTGGGGTGTGTGTGTGTGTGTGTGTGTGTGTGTGTGTGTGTGTGTGTGTGTGTGTGCGTGTGTGTGTGTGTAGGGGATAGAGAGCTGACCCTTGTGTCAAGAGGACCTGAGTTCAAGTCTGGCCCTGACACAGACTGGTTGGTCCTTTCAATGCCCCAGGAACTGAGGCAGTTGCAGAACTGATGAGAATCTATACTGATAGAGGGATTTTAATACTGGAGAGCTCCTAAGTGCCCAGAAATCACAAGTCCTGACTAAAAATTATTAAATGATTACAACAAGTTATAAAGAGGCTGTGTCCAGAGGTGGTGGGAAGAGCAGTGATTACATGTCAACAAAAGGTTCAATATGAATAGTGTTTATATAGACAGAAGGAATACAAGTGATAGCAGAACTAGAGGGAAAGAACCCCTTACTCTGTTTATGCAGTATTTGATATTTACGGATGTAGAATTTGCTAATCAAATACAAAATAAAGTTATTCTTCCAGCCTTCTCAGGAGAGCCTAGCAAATCTGAGACCACCAAAATTTGTACTCTGAGCAAAATGTTTCTGATAGTCCAGTGCTGATTTGCTCACTTTTCTTGGACTGACTGAACTAACAAGTAAATAATTGACTGTTTCCTCAGAGAAAAGCTGAGGATCTCATTTGGTTACATTTCAATTAGTAAAGAATTTAGTTTTGTGCCTTAGAGTCCATTTTTTCTCCAAACTGGCAGTCTATAGTTGAGTAACATGTTTGATAATCAAAGGCAAAATATTTCAACCCATTTTAAAGCCACCCTTGACTTTTCCCATCAAGTATCTGATTGATAAAAAGGGCCAACAGTTACCTATTATAGTTAGTTTTTCTAAAAGGAGGTTGGATTTTTTCACACAAATAAAAGCAGATCTAAACAGTTAGAAGGATATGAATTGCTCATGGATATGCCAAGCCAATATAAAAATGACAATTCTGCCTTAAATTAATTTACTTATTCAGTGCCATACCAATCAAACTACCAAAAAATTATTTTATAGAACTAGAAAAAATAACAAAATTCATCTGGAAGAATAAAAGGTCAAGAATATTAAGAGAATCAATGGGAAAAAATGTGAAGGAAGGTGGCCAACAGTACCAGATCTCAAAAATGTTTTATGAAGCGGTAATCATCAAAACAATCTGGTACTAAGAAATAGAGTGGTGGATCAGTGTAATAGATTAGATATACAATACATTATATATATATAGAAACTTTTACTTATCAGATCTATGGATAAGGGAAGAATTTATGACCAAACAAGAGATAGAGAGCATTACTGGATATAAAATGGCTAATTTTGATTACATTAAATTAAAAAGTTTTTACACAAACAAAACTAATGCTGCCAAAATAGAAGGAAAGCAAGAAACTGCGAGTGGGGGGAAGATTTATTGCAAGTTTCTCTAATAAAGCTCTCATTTCTTTTTTTTTTTTTTGGCTTTTTTTTGTTTTTTTTTGGAGGGCAATTGGGATTAAGTGACTTGCCCATGGTCACACGGCTAGTAAGTGTTAAGTGTCTGAGGCCAGATTTGAACTCAGGTCCTCCTGACTCCAGGGCCGGTGCTCTATTCACTGCACCATCTAGCCGCGCCATAAAGCTCTCATTTTTCAGATATATAGAGAATTGCGTCAAATTTATAAGAATATAAGTCATTTCATAATTGATAAATTGGAAATTGAGAGGCTTGCCCATGAATTGGGGAATGGCTCAACAAGTTGTAGTATGTGATTGTAATGAAATACTCTTATGCTAAAAGAAATGACAAGCAAGGATGCTGTCAGAAAAATCTGGGAAGACTTAGCTAAAGTGATAAAAAGTGAATGAAGCAGAACCAGGAGAACATTGCACAGAATAATAGCAATATTGTGTGATGACCAGCTGTGAATGACCTGGCTGTTCTCAGCAAGACAATGATCCAAGACAATTCTGAAGGACTTATGATGAAAAATGCTCTCTCCCTCTAGGGAAAGAACTGATGGAGTCTGAATGGAGATTGATGCATGGTTGTTGTTTTTTTTAACTTTCTTTAATTTCCTTGTTTTCTTTCACAACATGGTTAATATGAAAATGTTTTGCATGACTGCACATGTATAGTCTATATTAAATTCTTTGCTTTCTCAATGGGGGGAGTGGCAGAAGGAAGGGAAAGAATTTGGAACTCAAAATTTTAGAAAACCAATGTTAAATACATGTGAGGGAAAAATAAAATAAGGGGAGAAAAACAAAAGTATATTGGTAGAATACAAATTACTGTAGTTTAAAAAAACAACACCACCACTCTCTCCTTTAAGTTTATTTCTGTCCCTTCAAGTTCAAAACGTCTTGCAGATTTATTAGATAATAGGACCAAAGTACTCTGGAATGATGAGGTCATAAGATCATGACAAGTATATTCCTTCCAGCTTTGATTTAACCTCCTGAAAAAAAGACTGTCAAGCCATGGAATTCTGGAGTTAATCTTTCTCCTCTGACTTTTCTAGAAACTGATTACTTCAAGACCAGAATGGAGAAACAGAACCTTTTTTTTTTGGTTGGGAAAGTAAAGATTCAGTACTTTGTCCTTTGTTGCTTAGTAACTACAGGCTATAAATGGATTTTATGATTATAAAGGTTCTGGAATTAATGTCAACTTGTAAAAGTCAAGTTACAACTACTGAGAGGGAGAATATATCTTTGAAACGAAGTGCAGAGATGCTTCCTGCATTCATTCTTGTTTTAAAATAAGGAAAAGTAAGGTTTGGAGGGCTTTTCCAGGGCTTTTAAGTACTAGATCTATCATTACAAAGACCCAGTATCATCTGCAGACCAGAGAGATGCTGCTTCCACAAAGGGTCCTGGCTCCAGGCTCAAGCGAACATAGATTTAGTCTTGGGAGGGCCTGACATCTAAAAGAGAAGGTCAGGATTTTCTCCCTCTACATAACTCAGTATGCTCTCCTCTATGCCTAGTGAACATCTTAAATAAAGCCTAGGTTTGGCTCATGTCTAGGTGGATTAATAGTGTCTCTCCTAGGAAAGGAACTCTATACAAACTAGTAGATACCAGGTATAGGACAGCTATTTATTTCCTCCATCACAAAGGAAATACTTAAAATAGAAAAGATACATAAAGACACATTAAAAGAGTACTGACTGGTTCAAGAAACAGAATACCGATATACAGACCCTATTACTGTCACTTCTACCTTGGAAAAATCACTTCTTGTGACATCACTGTTCTATCATCTGTAAAGTGAGAGAGTTGGATTAGGTGGCCTCTGAAGTCCCTTGCAGCTTTAAATCTGGTTTGATCTCCTTATCCATAAAGTGCAGATGAAAAAGTAATCAAAATTCAGCTTTTTTTAAAAGGTATCTCTTTGTCTGACAGATAGGCCCAATTTGTCAACCCAGGTGGATTCATTCCTCTGCTAGGCCTCCATTTGGTTTTAGTGATGTAAGGTAGTGATCTGTAATGAATAAAAATATTTAAAATTTGAAGCACTTTGTTGGGATTGCTGAAGAGGTATTTTTACATTCACCTATGATTTGTGCTGCCTGTGTAACTCACAGCTCCAGACTCAGCACGCCAGAATCTTTGGCATCACCTTTCTGATGGGATTCTTACAAATGTCACATTTGTAAGAATGCCAAAAATTTCAGCTCTAAGTTTATAGAATACTATCTCCCCTGTCTACTTCCTAGACTTGGAAGTTGTTATTGTTTGTCCTTTACAGCATCAGAAAGGTGATGCCATTACTTGCAAATGAACTGGATTTAAGTGAGGCAGGGCTGTGCAAAGTCACCAGCCTCACTTTCTCCTCCAAAGGTATCTGGGTCCAGTGGCCAAATATGATGGACTGGAGACGGCTGAGGATGCAGTAGGAGACCTTGACCTGTTTAAGCTGAGGTCTTTCCTAGGTCTCAGTTTGACTGAGGCAACGCCCACTGAGTGATTAAGGTCAGGTAAGAAGTGAGGCAAAGAATGGCCTCTTATACCTAGTCAGAAAAAAAATCAATTTGGGACGGGAAGACCCTCAGGGTTTCTGGGCTGTTGTCTTTTGTCCTTTGTTTCCCAAGAGGACCAAGACATTAAACAAACAGGTTTGGGGAGCCAGGATGTGATGATCCAGCAGCTTATTTCCCACAAGGTGTCAGACCAAGTGAGCTTTAGTGAAAAAACACAGACGGCCATTGTTACAAACAGAGACAGACACCTAGATGTAAATCCCAGCTGTGTGCTTACTTCTTTTTTCTTTTAAAATTGATGGCTTTTGTTTTCTTTTATTTCACAATCACTTCCCAATACATACCACCCCTTCCTTGCCATCAGACAGTTAAGCAAGACCAGTATATACAATATTCCACACCTCTGGTCCCTCCCTGCCGGGAAGAAAAGAAGAGGAGGGGAAGAAAATTGGCATTTATTAGCTACCTACCCTGTGCCAAGTGCTGTGCCAGGCATCTTTATGAATATTATCTCATTTTGTCTTTACAAAATCCCTGAAAAAGAGGTGTGATTATTATCCCCTTTTTTGCAGTTGAGGAAACAGGCAGGCAGAGGTTAAGTGACTTGCCCAGGGTCACAGAACCAGTAAGAATCTGAGGCTGGCTTTGAACTCAGGTCCTCCTGACTCCAGGGCCAGTGTTCTACAAACTGCATCACCAGCTGCTTCTAAGAAGAATGTGTTTCATCTTCAGTATAGTTAATTCAGTTTAATAAAAATTATTTTGCTGATTGACTTTTTATTGCTAATACCTAGGAGTGAAAAAAAAAATAGGTCCCGATGTTGGTGCTGACAGCTTTTTGTCTTTATTTGGTTTACCAAGAGGGATACAAGGCTAAGAGTATATATTTCCTGCTGTGCTCAGGAAGACCTGAGTTCAAATCTAGCCTCAAACACTTACTAGCTGTGTGACTTTGAGTAGGTCACTTAACCTTGGCTTCTTCAACTGTAAAATGAGAGGAAATAATATCACCTACCTCCCAGGGTTGTTTAAAGTGTTTAGCCCAGCACCTGACACAGTATAGGTGCCCAATACATGTTTCTTCCCTAACCTTCTCTTCCCCTGTTCCTATCCAGATCCTGCTATCCAGATCCATTCTTGTTCCTCTGATTTCCCAGGGAATGCTGGGTTTGAGCTCCACTGCTAATGCATGTTAACTGGGTTACCTTGGGTAAGTCACTTAATCTCCATGGACTTCATATTCCTCACCTGTAAAACGTTGGTTTTGGGCTGGATTGCTGGAGAAGTCCCTTCAAGCCCTAAATCTATGATCTGATGATCATTAGCTTGAGAGAGAATACATGGGCATATGCCCATTGCTTTTACCCTGGTCCCCTAGCAGGAACAGGAAGTCATCTTTTTCAAAATCAGAGAACGGGCTAAACGTATGCATACAGCTTAAAATATCCAAGACATTATAATAATGACTAATTATACAGCATATTAAATTTTGTAAAAAATAAATCCTTTCTATATACATTGTCCCAAATGGCTTAGGTCAGTTTTAAGTTGCTGAACCTTTGGTAAAGTCATGTATATTATCACCTCTTTTTATCCTCACCCAGTTCCAAGGGTGGGCACTATAGGGTCTATTATTCACACTAATAGTTGAGGAACTAAGACCCAGAGGGGTTAAGTGATTTGCACATGGTCACATAGCTAGTAAAGGTCAAGGATATGATTTGAACCCAAGTCTTCCTGACAATAGGCAGCTAGCTGGCTCAGTGGATAGAGGGCTGGGCCTGGAGTCTGGAAGACCTGAATTCAAATTCAGCCTCAGATACAAGCTGTGTGACCCTGTACAAGTCACTTAACCTCTATCTGCCTTAATCCTCTAGAGAAGGAAATGGTAAACCACTCCAGTATCTTCACCAAGAAAACACTATGGATATTGGCATGCGATGGTCCATGGAGTCACACAGGACTCAACTGAATGACTGAACAGCTTACTGAGGACATGTCTAACATGCCACCCACATCAGCGCAAGGTTCTTAAACACAGGAGCTGAAAGTCTTAAATTACCAAAGATGGCCATGGAATCTCCCTCCCAGGAAAGTTTAAGAGTAGAATCGGCTGCCAAGGATGGCTTAGTTTCAAGACTCCTGGGAGGCAGCAATGACCTTTGGAGGTCTAAGACACAGAACATATACCAGAAACACTTAGCCCAGCATACACTGTTCTTGTTGTGACAAAACATTAAAGTCCAATTAAATTACTATACCCTGGGATATGAAGCATGAAAGACAAACGGATTGAGGTGGCTCGAAGTCAGTCATTTTTTTTTGTCCGTGATGTCTCATGCCAAGGCAGCCTGGTTTTTAATTACTTCCCAGCTAAATTCTCCAAACTAAAGTCTCAAGATAGTAACTATAAGACAGTTCTTTACACAAAAGGAAGTTGCCCAAATGTTCGTGTTTGGTGCTTTAAGGCAATGGGCACTGTCCCCTTCCCTATTCTACTGAGAAATCTGCAATCCCTGGACAGAGGAATAGGACCACCAAGCAGCTTGGCAGCAGGCAGGTGTCTACTTTGTAACAGAAGACCAGACCTGCTCTGCAACAATTCTGTCAGCCACACATCTGAAGGCTGAGCACACCCAGAAGCCCTAATATGGCTGCCGGCTTCCCAAAGGCTGGCCTCTTTCCAGTGATGCTGGTCTGGTCCAATGCTCTTAGCTCTTACTTTGCATCCACAGTAGCTTTGATTTTATTCAGATAAAGGCTTTGCCCCAAATGACATTTTTTTCAATTTGGCATCTTGAAAATATCTTCTCGTTCTTAAAGAGAAAAAAATTTGCATTTGGAGCTTGAAACCAACTCAAGTATTAGCGACATACTTCTGTGGCCATGGTTTGGAGGCATATCGGTCTATGGCAAGAGAAACCAAAGCTTCACATGTGAAGTCACCATATACCACATACTTTACTCAGAAAGCTGGATATCCTAAAATTTAAACAAGCAAATCTCCCCAATTAAATTATTTTAAGCACACACTTATTTAAATATATCCACCTAGAACTATGGAAAAGCAGTTACCTATAGAGTAGTGGATAAAGAGCTGGTCTCAGAGCCAGGAAAACCTGGGTTCATGTCCCACTATTATAATAACACTGGCTATAGAAGCCTAGGCGAGTCACTTCTCAGTGTTCTTGGCAACTTTTTTTGGGGGGGAGGGGGGTGAGGTAACTGGTTCTAAGTGACTTGCCCAGGATCACACAGCTAGTAAGTGTCAAGTGTCTGAGGCCACATCAGGTCCTCCTAGTTGCCCCTTGGCAACTTTCTAAGTTGCGAAAAAGGTTTATCACAGTGCCTGACACAAAGCAGGTGCTTAAAATAATGTTTATGGACAGATGGACCTACATTAGTAGAGAAAGAACATCACTGGGATGAAATCACAAGTCTAGTAACAATCCCTAACTCAGAACTATAATGGTGTAAATCAGATTTAATGAACTTTGTTCTAGAAAGCCAAGGGTCATAGAGGTAATGTGGAATAATACTAGCTAGTATTTATATAACACTTTAAAGTTTACAAAGTGCTTTATAAATATTAACTCATTTTATCCTCACAACCACCTTGGAAGTTAGGTGTGGCCAAAGCTTCACCTTCAGTATTTGACCTTCTGAATTAAATTCTGTAAGTACTGACTGATTTGACCTCCTTAATGTCTGAGGGACTCTCAAAAGTCTCTTCTAGCACCATAATTCAAAAGCATCATTTCTGTGGTACTCAGTTTTTCTTACAGTCCAACTCTCAGTCATACATTGCTACTGGAAAAAAAAAAAACTATAGCTTTCCCTATATAGACCTTTGTCAGTAAGGTGATATCTCTGTTTTTTAGTATAATTTCCGGGGAGGAAGCATCTTTTAATTCCACGGCTGCAGTCACCATCTAGTGACTCTGCTTTCATTTCTTCTCCCTCTATTTGGCAGGAAGTGAAGGGACCAGTTGCCATAGCCTTAGTTTTGGTTTTCTGGTTTGTGGTTTTTTTTTTTTTATGTTAAGCTTCAAGTCAGCTTTTACATTCTCCTCTTTCACCTTCATCAAGGGACTTCTTCAGTTTCTGCCTTCAGAATGATATCATCTGCATATCTAAGATTGTTGATATTTCTTCCAGCAACCCTAATTCTGGCTTCTGACTGATCAGCCTGGCATTTCAAATGATGCACTTTGCATATCTTAAGTAAATAAGGTGACGATATGCAGCCTTGTTGTACTCCTTTCCCAAACTTAAACCAATCAGTTGTTCCATCTTCAGTTCAAATTGTTGCTTCCTGACCCACATACGGGTTACTCAAGAGACAAGCAGGATGTTCTGGTGCTCCCATCTCTTTGAGAACTTGTCACATTTTGTTGTGGTCCACACAGTCAAAGACTTTAGTGTAGTCAATGAAGCAGCTGTTTTTCTGGAACTCCCTTGGCTTCTCCATAATCCAATGAATGTTGGCAATTTGGTCTCCAGTTCTTCTGCTTCTTTGAAAACCCAGTACTATATATTTGCCAGCTACTGTTATGTTCCTATGATTATGCTCCATGCATCAATAATGGCCTGGTCTGGATGTTTCATTGCACTAGGGAATTTTTAAATGATAGCATGAGTACTAGAGAAAATAATTTGAAAAGAAATGAGAGATTTGGAGAAAAAGAAGCTGAAAACTAACAACTTCTTGAAAATTACAAAGGATAAGTAAAAGTTAATGACTCTATAAGACAAGAAATACTAAAAACAAAATCAAAAGACTAAAAAAAGAAGTAAATAAAAATTATATTAAATAAAAAATAATCTGAAAAATAGATCAGGCAAGAATAATTTAAGAATCAATGATCTACCATAAAAAAGGAGTCTGCATTTTAAGAAATAATGAAAGTTGCCTAGCCATATTAGAATAAAACAGCAAAGTGAAAATACAAGGAATCTACTGGCAACCTTCTGAAAGAAATGCCAAAATGAAAATTTGCAGAGATGTCATAGTCAAAATTCTGAGTTTCCTGGTCAAAGAAAAAACATTGCAAGCAGCCAGAAAGAAAGAATTCAAATACCAAAGTGCCACAGTCAGGATTACACAAGATTTAGCAACTACTCCTACAAAGGAATGTTGAATTCCAAATGGCAAAAGGTAAGAGTTTGCAATAAAATTAATCCAGCAAAACTGAATATAATCTTATAGCAGGGAAATGGATCTTTAATGGACTAGATTTTTAATGGACTAGAAGATTTCCAGAATTTCTTGAATTCTAGAATTTCTAGAATTGACTAGAACTTTAAAATACAAATGAGTCAAGAGAAACATTGAAAAATAAATGTGAGAAGCAATCAGAAGGGACTATACAAAGAAGAGTTTATTTTTTAATAGAAAGAGATGACACTGTCATCAGGGGTCATAGGAGGGTAAATAAGACAGAGGCTCTGGGACAGGTTTTCTTATATTTTGATAACCTTGAAAAAAGAAACAAATTGGAGGAATAATGAAATAAAAGCTAAGATGATAGTGAGATGAAGAATCACAAGAAAGTTTGTTTTTAAATGTCAGTATCAATTTACATGTAATTTAAAAAAAAAAAAGAAAAATATCATTACTCCAACATACCACCTTTATTTTACCCTATTGCTATGGTGAATAAAGCGCTGGACTTAGAGTCAGGAAGACTTGAGTTCAAATCCTGCCCCTGACATTGACTAGCTGTATGGCCCTGGGCAAGTCTGTTTCTTCATTTTTTAAATGAAAGGCTTGGATTCAATAGCTTCTAAGATCCTTTCCAACTCAAAATCTGTTATGCTAAATCTGAGTATGGCTAAACTAGCATAGAGAGCTTTAGGAAAAATGACCCACTAGAATAAGAAGTCCTTACAGACATTCTCAAAAGAGGTATCTCAGGGAATTAGCATGTTAACAAATAGAGGATAAAAACCCTGAAACAAGTCTCTCAAGTTTTCGCTAATAGTCACTAATAATCAACATATATTAAGTGCCTTCTATGGGTCAGGCACTGTGCTGAGTGTTGGGAATTTAAAAAAAAAAAAAGAGGCAAAAGACAGTCTCTGCCCTCAAGAAGCTCAAAATCTACTTTGGGCATTTGTTTTAAAAAAACAAGACAAGGAAAAAAATAGGCAAAATATTTACTCCTACTTTTCTTGTTTTGTTGATGTGACTGTTTTAATGAGAGAGAAAAAAAGGGCCAGAGACAGAGTCAGGTCCAGGTCAAAAAAAAGTTACTGCATTGTGAATGCTTTCATTTTAACATCTATTCAGAGATTTTACATATGAACACCAAAGCATTCATTTCTGTTTTCATCTTTATTAGGAAAAACAATCAACACAAGTCAATAAAAGAATGGCTATCTATCTATACTCATGTACCACCTATATGTATAATATACACATAGACACATTTTTTGGTCTGGATCTATGATGTCAAAAGTGTTGGGAGCTGTCCATGAGAAATATTTCCTTACTTCAATTGGTAGATCAGCAATTGTTCCACAATGTACAGTCTTAGAGAAAGGGATTATAATCTTTCTGTGTATCATGGACCCCTGAGGTAGTCTAGACTCCTTCTCAGAATGATGTTTTTAAATGCATAAAATAAAAATACATAGGATTACAAAGGAAACCAACTGTGTTGAAATACAATTATCAAAACACTGAAAAAACAAGTTTACGGACTTTACGTTAAGCTCCCTGTCTTAGAGAGTTGTCTTAGGTACTAAGATAAGGGGGTTTGGGGATGGGGAAACAAGGAGTTGATATTCAGAGGCTCGGTCTTCCTGATTCCGAGGATGATTCTCTATCTACCATGCCAAACTTTAGCAGTAAGTACATCGAATATATCATATATGTGTATTTATAACATATATACTACATATATACATGTATATGATATACTTCAACTGTTGGTACATTATGTATGTAACACTGAACATATATTATACACATATATTCAATGTACCTGCAGCATATTACATATATATTACATACACATTTACATATAATTTAAATATGTACATATATTCTCATATATAATATATAAAAATTGAGAATATGTCTATGTATTATACACACATACCCCTTGAGCAGCACATTATGGTAAACTGGTTATCCTCATATGAATAATCTGCTAAATGAGAAAGTGGATGAATATGTTTCTGAGGTTCCTTTCAGCTGTCAAATTTCTGATTCAATGATAACTTCAACTACAATCTAGAACACCCAAGAATTATGTTTATTCTGGTCTTACTCCTCACAAGCCGGTTTCTTGCTACAAGTGCCCATTCTCAGAATTCTCTTAACACAGGCACTTCTTCTAAGGTGTTTGCTGAAGAAAATATTCAAACAAAATTATAAATAGAGGTGAGGAAAGGGAGCTGTGATCAGTCATTTTTCAGAACCTACTAATCCCTGCTGAAAACTGGCCTTTCTTACCTTCAAAAAACTGCTGCAATGCTTCATTTTCTCCCACTACATCCATGATGACACAGGTCCTGGCCAAATGGAAAGTTGCCGAACTTCAGGAAGTAGGGACAATAGTCCTCTGTTACAGCTCTACCAGTAAACTTGAAAAAGCCTCATGTTGTTCTAAAGAGGTGAAGATCTTCAGATTAGTGACTTGGTCCAGGTAAGGATACGTTATGATTTTTACTGGTCCCTCTATAAGAAGCAGGGTACGCAAGGTGTTAAGCAAAAGTTAACAGGTGGAGGAGGGAGGCAGAAGCAAATCCATCCTGCATTCTTAATACAGAAAACATTCTATTCTGAATTTCTTCTTTGTTTCAAGGACTTTGGCCTTGGTGACACATGCAATTATATAGATGGGCAATAAATATATAGTCTTATCTTCTCCCTCATTCTAGAACAGGATATTTATAATTCTACCACAACAAAACAGACCTCTTCAGCCACAGTGAAGTTAAGACAGGAGGAGCCGAGTCTACAATTCAAGAGAGCAGGAAGTAGTGAGTGTAATTCATTTCTGTCAAATACCGAGTTCAGAATGCTATAGTTACAAAATGCTCTTGGGGCATCCAGGCAAGCACCAGCCCTGAAGTCAGGAGGATCTGAGTTCAAATATGACTTCAGATCGTTACTAGCTATGTGACCCTGGGCAAGTCACTTAACCCCATTGCCTCTGAAAAGAAAAAAAAAGAAAAGAAAAAGAAAAGAAAAGAAAAGAAAAGAAATAATAAAATAAAATAGAAAGCCTTGGCTTTCTCATTTATAAAGTGGGGATAATAATAGCCCCTACTTCACAGGGTTGTGAGTGAGTTAATGAATTAGATAATATATATTAAGTACTTTACAAAGCTTAAAGCACTATATAAATAAATGTCAGCTATAATACAGTCAGGATTGTAGAGTTTTCAAAGTTCTACTAGTTGGGAAAGTCTTGGGTAAATTCCAGAGTCCCTACCTTAACTTCCTCCATTTAAGAAAAAAGAAAAAGAGATTATTCTTGTGAAAATATAAAATGTGAAATTCAAAAGTCCCAGTATCCAATAACCTTACAAGTTTGTTGTGAGGAAAACACTGTATAAACCAGAAAATGTTATCAAATAAATGAGTTGCTGTAAATTCACAATTTAATGGAAATAACAATTTCTTTTTTAAAACATCTTTTATATATTTTGTTTTCACAAAACTGGCACTTCCCAATAAAAGCCCAGATAAAATTCCATCCACAAACTACATGTCTCCCTCTCAGACACTGTCTTTTTTATTTTCTCATGATATAAAACTTGGTACTTTTTTAAGTACATACTAAATTCAGATCATTAGTTCCAAAGCAATCCCACTTGTCTGTGGTACCTCTCTGTAATACCTTCTCCTCTCTGCTTTTTAAAAATGTTTCACCAACACTTTGCTTTTTGTTTTTAAATTTGGTGTAGCTATCATTCCCCTTGTCCTCATGACGCAACCAAAAAAAGTAAAAATAAAATTCAAACCCTCCCTTGTAACAATATAGTCAAGCAAAAAATTCACACATTGTCCATGTCCATATATATACACATATATATGTATATACACACACACACACACACACACACACACACACACACACACACACGTAAAATTTTACACCTGTAACCAATCACTTCTCAAGAAGTAGGCAGTAGACACCATCACTGGTGGTACCTAGAGTCTTGGGATCATCATTACATGCATCAAAATATTTAAGTCCTTCAGGGTTGTTTTGGTTTACAATGCCATAGTTATTTCAGTTCTACTCGTATCACACTGTATTTGTTCATATAGGTATTTCTAGATCTCTTTGAATCCATACTTTTTGTCATCTCCTGTCATCCTACTCTTTATCTGGCCACTAGACCCAGATGGCTCCAAAGGAGAAGTTGAGGCTGGTGACTTTGCACAGCCCTGCCTCACTTAAATCCAACTCATGTGCAATTCATGTCATAGCAGCACCTTCCTGATGTCGTGGTCTTCTTTGAGAATGAAGGACAAACAACAAGATGGTACAGTAATATTTCATTATGTTAATATATCATAATTGTTCTACAAGAGGATTTGCTTAGTATCTATTTCTTTGCTATAACAAAAGTGTTGTTATGACTATTTTTGTGTAGATATATAAACATATATAAATATATATAAGCATATGCATGGGGCGGTTGGATGGCACAGTACATAGAGCACTAGGCTTGGATTCAGGAAGTTCAAATCTGTCATCACATACCTACTAGCTGTGTGACCCTGGGCTTAAACTTAAACTTAACACTTAAACCTGTTTGCCTCAGTTTCCTCATCTGTCAGATGAGCTGGAGAAGGAAATGGCAAACCACTCCAGTATCTTTGGCAAGAAAATCCCAAAATGGGGCCATGAAGAGTCAGACATGACTGAAATGACTGGACAATATGTATATGCTTGTATGTATATATGCAAATACGTGTATGTATATATATATAT
>JAQQSU010018990.1:0-10358 GCA_028627135.1 Pseudochirops cupreus
ATCTTAGGCACTTAATAAAAGTTTGTTGACTTGACATGACTGAATGGGGAATTTTAGAAATTTCTTCTGTCTCAATTTACTAAAGACTATTTTAATTTAATGTTGAAAAAAGTGAAAAGTAAGGAAGAATGAATAAAATACGGAACTTGCAATTCTATTACTAAATTAAGAACTCTTATTGTTGGCAAAGACTGCAGAGGACATCTAATCTAACAAAAAAATGGCATAAAAAAAGCAATTTTTTGCTGGTGTACACTAACCTAAAAAAATCACCTCTAATATGGGATCAGTACCTTTCTTTGTTGGCTAGGATGCTAGTTAATTAATGTTAGTTATTTTAGTCATCAGGCTTTTTATGACCTTTTTTGGTTCCTACAGAGCAGGTATTTGTAAAAAAAAAAAAAAACAAACAAAAAACAAACAAACCCATTATTTAATTGTGTTTGTCACTTTTCTCAGGAACCCTAACTCCAGTGTCCCCTTCTAATGTATCCTGCACATCTCTGTCACAATAATCTTTATACCCCAGCTCAAAAACTTTTAATGTACCCTCCCCCTTTACTGGTTAAAGGTGTAACTCCTAAGACTGATGTTCAGAGTCTTCTCAAGTCTGGCTTTGAATGCTTCATGTAAACGACATTGGATTTGTCCAAACACCTGGATCTGAATTCCAGCTCTGTCACTTTCTACCTATGTAACTGGAAAATGTTATTTTTCCCTCTCTGGCTTTTAGTTTTCCTATCAGAAAAACTAAAAGAGTGACTGCAAACTGGCAAAAGATCATTAAAACAAAAAGGAAGACAGGCATAGTAATATGAGATTGGTGTTAAAATGGGAACCGATTTTATTTGATGCAATTCTTTAGGACAGAAATCCATAATTTCAGAAAAATGACTGACAATCTATAAATTTACACCCTGCAATTCCATTATAGACCATGTATCTAAAGGACAATAAAGACATAAAGATCCAAACATATAACGCAATATTCATAACAACATTTTTTGTGGTAATAAAGAAATGAAAATAAAATAGCAGCTCATTGACAGAGAATAGCTTAGAAACAACTGCAGCATAGAAGTGGAAAGAATTATGATTGTTTAGAAAGAAATGAAAAATGTGAGAAATTCGGAGACACAAAAGGAGATCTGTATCAACTACGTACAGTGAAAAAGCAGAACTGAAATAATGGCCACAACAATATAATAAAAAAGATCACTTTATATAACTCTTAGTAACTGAAAAATGAAACTATGCAAAATAATGAAAATCCTAGACAATCAAAAATTAAAAGTAATTTCTTCCTAATAGCAGAAGATGAGAATGAATTAAAATTTAAAGTGCTGTGTACATTGTCATTGTATCAGATGTTTTTGAATAATGTTTTTCTTTGTCACAGTGAAGGTTTCAAACTTCAGACATGAAGCAAGACAGGGATGAGGGCTTTTTTTCCCCCCAATAAATGATTGTCTGGGGTAAAAAATATAAGTGAAATGTTGAGTTATTTTTCAGTCATGTCTGACTCTTCATGACCCTACTTGGGGTTTTCTTGGCTAGGATACTGGAGTAGTTTGCTATTTTCTTCTCCAGCTCATTTTACAGATGAGAAAACTGAGGCAAACAGGGTTAAGTGATTTGTCCAGGATCACACAGTTAGTAAGTTTGAGCCTGGATTTGAACTCAGGAAGACAAGTCTTTCTGGCTTCAGACTCAGCTCTTTATTCACTGTGCCACCTAGCTGCCCAACAAAACATTAAAACATAAAAGATGAAATTAAGGAGTTAGAGTAAAGCATCTCAAAATTCTCTTCCATCTGTAACAGTCTGAGTCCCCTACTTGCCCTTCCCACCCTTTCCCCCCACCCCTGAAGTTGTCCTATTCTATTAGCCTTGTTCTCTAGCCTAACTACTCAATTCATAGTTTCCTAGATTTGTAATGGTTTTTTCTGATTCTGCTTTTGCTAAACTGTCCTTCCTGCCTGAAATCACTCCCCTCTCTCCCTTATCTGTGCGTATAAATCCTACCTTTTCTTCAAAGCTCAAGTTCAAGCCTCATCTCTTTGAGATATACCTTAATTATTCCAGTGCCCAATTTATCTCTTTGAATATTCTTTCATACAATTAATCAACAATTGTTTATCATCTATTATGTGTCTGAGTGCTGGAGAAAAGACAAAGATAATTAAGATATAGTCAAATGGCCTCATAAAGTTTACAAACTAGCAATAGCACTATGATATATTCACAAATATTGAGTAACCATAAAATAACTACTTACAGGGATCATACTCAAAGATGGATACTATATCATGATCTGAGGGAGGAGTAGCATGATTCCAAAGGTTATGTAGTTAACCAATTGGATGGTAGGAAAATGGGTCTCATCCCACCTTCCTTACATCAACAGTCATGAATCCTGTCTTCACAACTAAAACTACATAATCTTGAATCCAATGACTCACCTCCTTGCTGTTCTTTGCACATGATATTTCATCTCCTAACTGTCACTTTCCCATGCCCGTTCCCTATTCCTGGGACATTCTTCTTTTTCACTTCTCCTTCCCTGTCTTTCTTCAAGACTCACTTCATATTCCACTTTCTGCAGGAGGACTTTCTTGGTCTCTCCACACCACTACTATGGCTATTATATGAGACTAATGCCTCTGAGTATAAGGTTCCATTTATTTATACTTTGTCTTGCACAAATTTTGTCTTGCACAAATGTCTCCCCTCTTGGAATGTAAGTTCCTTGAGGGCAGGGACCGTGGTTTTACCTTTCTTTGTATTTCCAGCACAGTGCCTGGCACATAGTAATCGATCAATAAATTCTTGTTGATTTAGAGACTGACTGATTCCTGATATAGATTTAATATAGATGACTTTGGGAGATTCTTATTCTAAAATTCCATGATGCTTTAACAGGACAGAATTTGAACTGAAATGTAGGATTTCAAAATGTAGAGATGGAGAAGTGTAGTATACAATATGACTAGAAAGGTAAGAGTGCTCAGGGTTAGGGAAAGCCATGAATGCCCAGTCCCAGATTTGGAAAACTATTAAGCAATAGTGAGTGAATGAATTCTTAATATTATTTATCTTCTGTACTAGTCATTTGATACTTGGTATATGTAATCTTGTATGATTATTCATCTTTTTATCTTGTGTTCTTTATTTTAAAATAGATTGTTAGACCCTTTGTGGGGGAAAAATATGTATCTTACTTCTTGGTATCCCTGGCTCCTTGCCCCATACCTTACACTTAGTAGTGTCTCACTAAATGTTATAATTATGGAAAATAACATATTTATATACTGCTTTGTATATGCTATAGACCTTTCTTTCCTCCCATCCGACTATGTGAAATAGAAACTCCTCAGTGGTATTTCCAAGAAATGTGCTAGCTTTGTTTTAAGAACATGCTGTACTAGCACACTAATTCATTCTTAGAGGAACTGTGAATTGGTATAATTATTCTTGAAAAACAAAGAGGTGAAAACAATGTAGATGTCTATTGACTGAGGAATAACGGCGAAATATTTTGTCCATCCATGTACCATGAATGTAATGGAATATTACTCTGTCTTAAGACATTTTGAACAAGCTGAGTGTAAAGAAACATGGAGGATTGACAAGAACTGATGCAAAATGAAGTAATTAGAATTAAGGAAAAAAATATAGATGGTGACTGCAGGATGTGAAATAACATCCTCTATGTGTGGTATTTCCAGTCACTAAATTGGCTTTGTTTTGAAAATATATTTTATGGAAATAAATGAAGGAAACAAAAACATATTAGCTGATATTTACTTAGTGCTTTGAGGTTTGACAGCATCATTATAAATGGAAAGAGCCGAAACAAATAATCGAATTCAACTGAAAGCTATATAATTATAATGATAAAGTTTGTTGGGTTTTTTTTCCCAGAGGTAAGGGACTATGAATGTAGAGTACTATACATACTGGCAGATTCATTTGATGTTTTGGTTAGTTTTACTGACTTATCTTTTCCTCTCTTACTTATTTTTTAACAAGAGAAATCTCCCTGGAAAAAATATATTTGTGTATAAAGTGTATAAAGACAAAAGAGGTTAAGAAAAATAAAAATCAAAACCAGAAGGGAGGAAGACAGAAACTTCCCCTGACTGAATAGAGAGAAACAAGTAGTGATGATGGGCATAAAAGATAACTGTCTAAGAGACCCTGATTATTATGGGATAGAAGTCATCCTGGATGATCTTACTATCTCTCACCCCCCCCCCCCCCATATCCAAATCTGCTGCCAAGGCTCACCAATTTCACCTTTTCAACATCTCTTTAATACCCCGCCCCCTTTCTCTGCTCTGACATTGCCACCACTCAATGCAGGCTCTTATCACCTCATGCTTGGAGTATTACAGTAGTCTGCTGCTGAACCTGTCTACTTCAAGTCTCTTCCCACTTCAATTCATCCTCCATTCAGCTATTAAAATAATTTCCCCTCTACTCAATAACCTACAGTGACTCTCTATTGCCTCCAGGAACATATAAAATATTTTTTTGGAATTGAAATCCTTTCATATCTTAGCCCCTTCCTACCTTTCTAATCTATGCCTTATTCCCCTACACATACTTTTCTTTTCAGTGATGCTGGCCTCCTAACTGTTCCGTCAACTAGTCCATCTCTAGGCTCCATGCATTCTCTCTGGCTCTCTGTCATGCCTCCATCACTCTGATCACAGACCTCCCTGGCTTCCTTTACATCCCAACTAAATCCCCTCCTATACCCTTCCCCAACCACTCTTAATTCCGGTGTCTTCCTTCTATTAATTATTTCCTATTTGTCCTCTATATAGCATGATGTATGTATATTTGTTTGCATGCTATCACCTCATTAGATTCAAAGTCCCTTGAGGGCAGAAACTATCTTTTGCCTCTTCTTTGTACCTAGCATTTAGCATAGTACTTAACACCTAGTAGACACGTAATAAATGTTTATGGCCTAGTTTGTTGATTGAAGGGATAGCTGCAAATCTTAGTAGCGTGCATCTGTGAATTTCTTCTACTTGTTAGGGGCTGGTTAGGTTGGTACCTGTGCACATCATAGAGGAATGAAGTATGAGAGGTTCTATGCAACTTCTAGGAAGGAGAAAAACATTGTGAGTCTATAGCATTCCCCATCCCTATGACTGAATTAAATCAAAACTTGAATTGAAGAATAATAGCTTGTTTTACTCTTTTATACTTATTAGTCCTCTTCCTTTAGTTGCTAAAGGCTGAGGAAATGTTGGGAACGGTTAACAATGGCCCAAGCTCTGACAAACACTTTATTCAAAAGTAACAGAAGAATATTTTGGGGACAAGAAGTCTAACCGCATATAAAATGACTTGCACATGTGGAAAAGAGTGGGAATAAAACATTCAGGGTGCACAGGTGGTAAGGCAAGAGGTATGGAACTTAATAAATGTGATATCCTTGCTCAGAACAGAATTTGATTTCAGTTATACAGGTTCTTCATGACAAACCTATTCCTTATAACTTAGCCAGAGTTATTCAGGACCAATAAAATACCTAGAGAAATCCACTTAAGTATTCAGTGTTGCCCTCAAGACTTCCCTGTCCCACAGCTGATCCCAACAACTGTAACAGAGGGGAAGGGTTGATGTTATACCATTATAGTTTGAAACTTTATAAGACGTTGTGAGGTTGGAGTATGAATAATAACCTTTTATAGGTGATGAAGTTGAGATTCAGAGAATTAAGGTTACTTGGCTAAGGATACACAGTTAAAGGGGAAATCTAAGATTTAACCTAGGTCTTCTGCATTTATATCCCATGCTCTTTACATTACTCCACGATGATGCAACCTTGAAGATCACATTAACAAATGTACTGCCTTGCATACAGTTAACGCCTAGTAAATGTGAGTTGAACTAGATGGAGAAGATGGCACATTTTGTTTGCATCCTAGGAATGGCTTTCTTTGGGTACAATCAACAGGACAATAGCAGAATTTTCACAGAGAGGTTTTTCAGTTTGGATAGAAATACCGTTTTTTCTCCTGAAGGACAAAATATTTACAAAGTAACACCTAACTGATTTTATTCTCTTGAAAATGAATTAAATGTAGGAGGGGAAAATTTTCAAGGGAACTTTTAGGATAAGAAATTTCAGGTGAACCTTCCTAGACCTTGCAATTGTGTTTATTTATCCTGTTACTATATACTCATTTACCCTTTATATAGGCTCTCAGGGTTGATTTCAGTGTTGATCCAGGCATGTAAATAGCAGCAGACCAATAGTTTGAATGGGGCAATAAAACTATAACTGGTTGATGTGGCTTTTTAGTTTCTAAGTTAGTTGTTTTCCCAGTTTCTTTGAGAACTGTCAACCTCTATGTATTACACATACCTCAAAGTATGAATGAGTGAAAAAATAGAAACCATGAATAGAAAATTGCTCACCAAGACTGATCAAACTAGATGATTTTATTCTGTGCCGGAGGTTTCATACAATTCTTGGGAATGGAAGAATGGAAAAACCCTAACTTTGAAATCCTCTATTTCTCTGACAGTGCATAACCTAAAAAGTCTGGAGTCAAGTGAAGACTTGACTTGCTGATGAAATTCATCAAGATTGCTACCTCCCACTAGTAGCCTATGATGAAACCACTCTATGGGATTACTCTTCAGACCAGTTCCACTCAGACTGCAGAGATGTGAAATGCTACCACCAGGGGCCATTTTGGTTGGTGATGCAAAGGTTACCTTCCTTCCTATCTCTTCTTCTCTGATCTTTTGAACATTTTCCTAATTCTTGCTGGCTGTCAGCACTGGGAGTCAGTTAGTTGGTGTCTTGACAAGTTCTTTTTGTAAAGGTGTTTCATCTGTTTAACTTGAATAGCTCCTCTTTTTAAGTTCCTCCTCCTGACTGGCAGCCTCGGGCAGCAGCGCCCTCTTTGGCTTCGAAGAAATAACACCCTTCCCGTCACAGATTTTGCGTCAAAATTCTTTTAATGTACATTTCTTTAAAATTGTATTTGATTGCAGTTATTGCAACTATTCTATCAAATAGACCCAGGCAGAATCTGTGCCAGGCTGACATCATTCATTTTCACACTGAAATATTCTCCTGGGTTCATTTGGGACATTGCTTCCTATTAACAAGCCCGCACATACATCCCACTGAGGGAGATGAGCCACCACACCATGATTGCTTTTAATTAGGGGAGTTTGTACAGATATTTAAAGCACATGTTCCCAATGTCAAACCTAATGTGATGTAATAAGACAAATTTCTCTCGTTTTCCCTCCAGATGATCCCATATGGTCCTAGTAAGTTTATGGCTTGCTTTTGACAAGGATGGGACCTTTATTAAAAATCGAGTTGAAGTTGTTTGCTGTTTTTTGTCCATTTAGAGTATAGATGTTTATTGGAGTCATAATTCTACAATTAAATAGTGTATGTGGATCCAGGAGTTGATTGCTATTTTAAGGGCAGTGTGAAACTTGGGCAGCTTTATTTGTTCATACAACATTAAAAAACAGTCTTCTCTTCCAGGCCAGATACAAATGATTAATTTCATTTGTTGAAAATATAGTACAATTT
Organism: Pseudochirops cupreus; assembly: GCA_028627135.1. NCBI lineage: Eukaryota > Metazoa > Chordata > Mammalia > Diprotodontia > Pseudocheiridae > Pseudochirops > Pseudochirops cupreus. Next base: position 7,585 of record JAQQSU010018990.1, read on the forward strand.
AAAATGAGTGGCACTTCCTAAGAAAGTGGTAATATGACCAGCTTTTTTTCCCTAAGCTTTTCCAGTAATAGTGAAACATGCTTAGCTTAAAAGATTTCTTCATTCTAGCCACTCATTTTAATTACAAAGTAATGTTTTTTGTTTGTAAAAGATTGTGCGCTTTTGTATAAAGAAAGAGGTTAAAACTGATTTTCAAATGATGTAGAATATTGCCCCAGTTTTGAATGAACACTTTCAAACATAATATGAATAGAAAAAAGAACATTATTTTAATATATACTAGTAAAATATACTTACGAAGAAACAACTTTCAGAAAGGATTTTGATCAGTTTTGGAGAGAAAATAGATGATCTGTGGTATAGATTTGAGGACTTGGGCCCCTTTGTCAATAAGATAGAGTGATGTTTTGCTTGTCTGAAAACAGTTTAATGGTATAAGGAGACAGAAAAAAAATTATTAAAAAAAAAAAGAAACAAAGAAAATATGAGCATGAAGAAATAGTTTCAAGGGCGCCAGAAAGATAGAATACCTCGTTGGAGACTTTGGAGCTGAGGCATGATGGGTATCTTTGCTAATTTGCATATATGAGTTTATGAGTAAAGACAATAAAAGTAAGAACATTAAAAATCATACAAGCATTTGAAACCCAAGGGGTGATTTTAAAATAACTATCGGTTTGAATGATGAAACTAGGAGAGTTATGATTTTTTAAGTGAAGGATGAGTCTCTGAGTGTCAGTAGAGGTACTTTAAGCAATTGAATACAATGAGAGAAGATGCATCACAATAGCAAAAGCAGTTTTTTTTTAAAAGGAAAAGTAAGGGATGCTGAAAAAACAGTTTAGTGGGAGTTGTGTCTGTTAGCCTCCACTGAGATGACTGCTTGCATCAGCTAAGCAATTCCTAACTTCAGAGAATTGATGTTTTTACACAAGAGTTACTGGGATTCACTTGCCATCCAGAGCCGCCTAGAAATGGCAAATGGTGAAGCCTTTCATAAGGATTTATGTCTTCTCTGCTGCCACCTCTGACTTGAGAAGGAAGAACAGAAGAGGTTTTGTGACTGCTCTGGTTTCCTGATGAGTTTGTCTAAAGAGTACATCTGAAATGTATTTTTGTGAGCTCTATTTTGAACAGACATCATAGCATCTGTGTGAGTGAATAACTGGCTAGTCTGATCTGTGCATCCCAGAGACAACTGACTGGATGAGTTTGACAGCTTTCTGACATAAAGTTACTCTTTACTACTCTTCACATTAAGAGATAATATTTTATGGGGGCAGCTAGGTGGCACAGATGATAAAGCACTGGCTCTGGAGTCAAGAGGACCTGAGTTCAAAGGTGACCTCATACTGTGTGGCTAGCTGGGTAATTGCGGGCAAATCACTTAATTCTGATTACTTCCAAAGTGAAAAAAAGCTAATACTTTGTAAATTCTCTTTTAAGGATTTGGTTAATTGAAAGAGCTTATAAAGGCTGTGGGGGGGGGGGGAGGTGAGAAGAGAAAGAAGATGATTTCTCTAGATCAAGAATGATGAGAATCAACAATCACTAAGTAGAAAAGCAGTTTTGTGTGGTTCAAATATTCCTGTAAGGATCGATAATAATGTGAAGCCTCTAGTCTAGAGTGGAAGTTCCCAAAGCTTATATGGTTTCCCCACCTATGTTTCTCTACCAGATTCCTACAAATGTGTGTCCACTCTTTATCATAGCAATTAAGTATATTAGGGGAGAATATGACCTGGGTTTATATGTGTGTTTTGATATTTTTATTTTAATACATTCATATATATAATATTATTTTTGATTTCTTAAACAAATGGTTATATGTTTAAGATCTATTGCAAATGTCTAGTTGTATGAATACCATGTACTGTGTGGATGTGTTGCTTTGTAAATGGCTGGTTGTGTAGAGATGGGGCTCAAAAGTTAGAATGATGAGTAGGGGAAATGTATTTTCCTTCAAAAGTAGTACCACTAGATTTTGGATGTAACTGTATGGTAGTAGTTTGTTTTTTGGAAGTTAAACTTCCTGTTGCAAGAACAGGTTAAAGAATCAAGCCAAACTCAGAAAGTCTGGGAGTTTCGATACAAAGATACCACTACTATATAGTACTATATAAGCCTACTATATAATACACTTACCTTATTATGTTGCATGGGTTTTGGACTAAATCAAGTAAACCCATAAATGTAGTTACTTTAACCTATTAAGAGGTGGTCAGGAAGAGAAGAGTATAATAATTTTTGCCTCAACTTTCTTCAAAGGCTTTGGAAATTATCATTATTTCCAAAGAGAGAATTATAATTGTCCTAATTAATTTTTACTACAGAATAACAAACCTTCAGCACTTAGAATTTTTAATTTTTAAGTACAGAAATATTCAATAAATGAAGCTTAAAATAAATGGAGTACTGAAATGAGAATCAAAACATTTTTTCTAGGCCTGACTTCAACAATTCCTACTAGGACCATGAGCAAGTTTTTTCATCTCTGAATCTTAATTTCCTTATTTTTAAAATGTAACAATATTTGCATAATTATTGCAAGTTAAGCACTTTGCAAACCATTAAGCACTATATACATGCAAAATTATTGTTGCTGTTGAAATTTATTAAGATATGCTATTACACCCTAATACTTTTACTCATTTTCAAGGTGGCAGGTCCTCTTGACTCCAGAGCCAGTGCTTTATCGTCTGTGCCACCATTCATTAAATATAAGAGATCAATGAAGTAAATGTTGATCCTAATACAGTGTCTGATTCATAGTG
>JAQQSU010018991.1:0-10357 GCA_028627135.1 Pseudochirops cupreus
AAAAAAAGATTAAGAACTCTTGTTCTAGACACACTCCATTTAGTCAATATCCCTCCCCCCAAAAAATGTGTTATCCAGAAGTAGGCATAATATGCCACACGTGAGATGAGCATGCTTGAAACTGTTGAACCATCAAAGTAATTTTGAGCTTTAAAAAAACAACTTTTTAAATTATTTTCAAAGTCATTGCCTATATAAATCTCAATTTTCTCATCAGTAACATGCTATAAAATCTGTTTTGAAGTATTTGGAAGAACACACACACACACACACACACACGCACACTCTCACATACAGGTCACTGTTAAAAGCAATTATACCAGAAGCCTGTATTAGTTTGCAAAATGCCCAACCTGCAGCACATTTTTGATGAAGGTGCAGCACTTATCAAAATAAAAGGGGAAGTTAAATTAGTGAGTTAGTAAGTAGGTTGCTAACAAGTTTTTTCATGTTTAAAAGAAAGCCATGGGAAGAGAACCTCATAGGATATGCAGAGGTGCTGGATTTTATCCAGTTTTATGCTTCTGATTTTGAAGAGAAATGAGTAGACAACCACCATAGTATACAGATATCAAAACTCTGCTTCAGTGAAACATCAAGTGAAGCAAATCAAGTGAGGCAAGCAGAATCAAGGGGAGCAAGGACAGGAAGCAGAAGTCAGGAAACAGGAGATGTTCAGGAGCACATACCACATCAATGAGGACAGAATATAACAAAACAAGGATCCCTGTCTGAGGCTTCCTTTTGATGAGGTAGTAGGGTATGCCACCCATGTTTCTTTTTCATAAAGATGTGATCCAGGAATTAGACAACTCAGTTTGTCACATGGAGAAGATAAAGGTTCTTTATTAAGCAGTAAATTAGTGAGAAGTAAGCACTTGTTGGAATTTACCACTAGTCCAATGTCACAGCTGTGCAACAAGAGAAAATGTAGCAGGGGGCAGGAGAAAAATAGTCATCTCCATTGATGAGATAATCAGATAAAGACAAATAGAAAGAGACACAGATATAGAGAGAGATGGAGACAGAGAAATAGAATATATCCATATATAAAGTAGAACAGAAAAAGTATTATATGTGAAACTGTGTATCTTTATTACATACAGTTTATTTTTAAGTATATTATGAATTCAACATTTTACTTTCAAAGCTATCTTACAAGTCATTCCCCAATTGATAAGTGGTCAAAGGATATGAACATGCAGTTTTTAGATGAAAAAATCAAAATTGTAATCATATAAAATACTCTAAATCACTATTGATTAGAGAAATGCATATTAAAACAATCCTGAGCTACCACCTCACATCTATCAGATTGCCTAATATAATAGAAATGAGAATTGATAAATGTTGGAGGGAAGAAGATAAAATTGGGACATTAATACTCTGTTGGTTGAGTTGTGAACTGATCCAACCATTTTGGAGAGCAATTTGGAATTATGCCCAAAGGGCTATAAAACTGTGCATAGCCTTTTATCCAACAATACCCCCAATACTCCCAAAGAGATTTTTTAAAAGGGAAAAGGACCTATTTGTACAAAAATATTGATGGCATTTCTTTTTGTGGTGGCAAAGAATCGGAAACTGAAGGGATGCCCATCAATTGGGGAATGGAGGAACAAGTTGTGGTGTATGAATGTAATGTACTATAAGAAATGACAAGCAAGCTGATTTCAAAAAAACCTGGAAAGGTTTATATGAACTGATGCAAAGTGAAGTGAGCAGGACTAGAAAAACATTGTACACAATAACAGCAATATGATCAGGTGTGAATGACAGCTCTTCTCAGCAATACAATGATCCAAGACAACTCCAAAGGACTCATAATGGAAAATGCTATCCACATCCAGAGAAAGAACTAAAGGGGTCTGAACGCAGATCGAAGCAAATGTTTTTTTTTTTCTTTTTCCGTTTTGGTCTATATTTTCTTTCATAAGATGATTGGTATAGAGATACGTTTTGCATGATTACACATATATATCACCTATATCAAATTGCATATCATCTCAAGGACAGGGGCATGTGAGGGAGGGAGAAAATCTGGAACTCATTTTTTTAAATAAATGATAGAAATTGTCTTTACATGTAATTAGGGGGAAATAAAATTCTATTTAAAAAATAATCATTTCCACTGACCAAAAAAAACACCATCTTTCCTGTTTTATTCTGAACTTATTCTGTGTAATTTTAATATGCTTCAATGATCTGCATTTATTTTCTTCTTTTTTTAGCAACATATCACTACCTTATCTTCCTCCCACACCAAAAGAATGTGCACCTAATAAAAAAAGAAAAACACAGTCACTATGTTAACAAATAAATATAGTCAAGGAACAAGACCAAGACAGTGAAGTGAAGGGAAGTAATAGAGCTCAGTTCTGTTCTGCAACTAAATAATTGAATTATAAAACAACTGACTCCTTATACAAACAGTAAATATGATTCATATCACCTGAGGGATAAAAGTAATATTTCAATCGAAGAAAAAAAGTCTCAACTAAGAAATCCCATCAGAGACGAAAACAAAAATGAAAGAAGACATCTGTGATGAGGCTTTTGCAGGTTTTTTTGTCGTTGTTTTTACAGGGGGAAAAAAAAAGAGGGAATGTGCTTTAGGTGGTTATGGTAGTGAAGTTAATAAAGATAAAAAGTCTCCCCTCCACTCATTAAGGAAAAGGCCTCACCTAGGTCTTTTTCAAGGCCAAAACTGAAAATTAAAGAAAAGACCTCTACTTCTCTTCATTACTGATTAAAAAGCTCCAATAAAGGGAGATCACAGGACAGGAGAATGTTGGTGTCTGTGGTGAAGGAATAGGCCAAAGGGAAGGATATATTTGACTTAAAGAAAGACCCCCTTCCTTTACCTATGTCTTCCCCCCAGTAAAGTCCTAAATTCAATTTTATTTCTGGAACTCAACTGATCAGGCCTAAGCATGAGATGGTGAAGACCTGCACCAGAGAAGGAAGTATATAAAAGACACTGCAAAGACAGAATCAATAAAACTTGGCAAACATTTGGATTATAGGAGGATGAGAGAAAGAGAACGTGAAGGCAAAGAAGACACAAGTTGTGAGCCTGAGGGACTAAAAGAATGGTGGTACCTTCAACAGTAATATGGGAAAAAATAATTAAGTTTCTTTTGGCTTAAGAATAAACAAAACGAATAAATGAAGTTTTTGTTGCTTACTCAAAAATGAATGAATAAAATGATAACGTCCACAACAACAAAAATAAAGGACTTTTATGATTCTGAGAATGACCAAGACACAAACCCTTCAGAGAGAAATAGCTCAAAAACCCCTGAAATCAAAAATTGCAAGGTAAAAAAGGTAGGTTACCCACAACAACAATTAGAATTGTTTTTTTAATGCAATAGTTTTACAAAGATGCTATAAAAAGACGTGAGAATTGTGAAGGAAAGTTTGGGAAAAGCATCCATAACTTAACAGAAGAGAGTCAAGAACATACCCTAGTTAAAAAAAAAAACCTACCTAATAATCAGAATGGATCATATGGAAATTAATGACTTAAGGAGACAACAAGAATTCTTAAAACAGAAGAATGGGGAAAATACAGTAAAATGTAAGATAACTCACATTTTCAAAAATGACTTAGAAAATAAATCTAGGAGAGATAACTTGAAAATCAAAAGATTACCTGAAATCTGTGACCAAATGAAGAACCTGGTAATCATATTTCAAAATAAAATCGACCAGATATATTAAAATAAGAAGGCAATATGAAAATAGAAAGACTACTGATCACTCTCTGAAAGAAACCTCCCATTTAAAACTCCAAGGAATGTTATTTCTAAAACTGAGAGTTTGGGGGGTGGGAATGGAGGTGGGGATAGGGGAAAATGGATAAAAATACTGCAAGTAAGCAAAAAGAAAGAATTTCTAAATATCAAAGAACTATAATCAAGATCATACAAGATTTAGCAACTAAAATTTTGAAGGAAGAGAGATGGAATGAGATATTCCAAAATGCAAAAGACAAAAATTTACAACCAAAAATTACACACTCAGAAAAACTGAGAAAAAAAAATACTATTTATAAAAAAGTTACTAAATAATGACCCTTTGACCTAATCATCTCACTGCTAGGCCTATGTCCTAAAAAGAAAAAAGAAATAGGAAAAGGCCCTATACATACAAAAATATTTATAGAAGTTCTTTATGTAATGGCAAAAACCAAATAAACAAACAAACAATCTCTGGAAACTATAGGGATGCCCATCAATTGTGGAATTGCTGAATAAATTGAGATACATGAAAGGGATAGAATGCTACTGTGATTAAGTAATGAGTAACTTCATTTCAAAGGGACAAGGAAAGACATGTGAACTATATAGAGTGAAATAAGCAGAACTAGCAAAAGAATTTGTATTATGACATCAATATTATAAAAATGAACAGTTTTGGAGATTTTTATAAACTAAATAATGCAATGAACAGAAGAGAAAAAAAAAACCTGTATTTAACAAGAGGGGGAGAAGAGGAGAGGGAGGAGAGAGAAGACAGAGAGAGAGATATTCATTGAAAGAATTTGGTTTTAAAGAATTTGGTTTTAAAAACTTGGAAGCATTATAGATAAAAGTTTTCTCAAGATTAAAAATGACAATTAAGTATTGATGAAGTCAAGGTTTAAATGGGAAGGTACCTGACCTGAATCCGGGGTTTACATTTCTTTAAATCTTACTCTCTTATATTACTCATCTTTTATGTCGGTAGGTAAGGAATTTGAATGTGGCACTTAAAATTCCACCCTTCATGAGTCACAGATATTCATTGTTCATTCTTTGTACTATCCACATCTTAAGGCAAAGAGATGGGAAATGCAGGGCTAAGTAGCCTCAGAGTATACATAAGCAGAAAAAATATATTGTGCAAGAAGTCAAATGGCTGAAGAAAATTTCTCAGTTGTCCATTTTCAAGGTAAATGCCTCTGCAGCTATATCCAGAGAACCATCTTTTTTTTCTGGTTTAAGTTACCGGAAATGAAAGTATAGTGTCTTGGACCAAACCCTTTATGGGTAGAGGAGATGTGCAGGAGAATCCCAATGTAAATTCAACCCTATTAAATGTTAGTAAAAATCACCTTTTTCTCAAATGTCTCATTCACCAACTCTTGTTTTGCTCCATGTTCTAAAACATGTCTGAGTCAAATAAAGTATTACATAAGTTGTAATCAGTCAGGTAATATGCATTTATTTAGTGACTGTTATATGGAAGGCACTGTCCTAAATACAGAGGATACAAAGAAAGAAAAAAAAACCATAACTCAAAATCTCATAGGGAGACAACATGTAAAAAACTGTGTATTGATCTCATTCATAGGATAAATGAAAAGTAATCTCAGAGGAAAGGTGTTAGCATGGGGGTTGGAGGGAAGGAATGGCTTCTTGAAGAATGTGGAATTTAAGCTGAGTTTTATAATCCTGAATGAAAAAATAAATAGACATTTGATGAACTGAAAGACTTTAAGGTATTTGTAACAAAAAGACCAGAACTCAATGGAAAATTTAATATAAAAGATCCAGAAGAAATATAAGGAAATAATTAAGGACTAATTATAAAATACTAATAGAGATTAAACTATTTACTTATGATATGTGAAAATGTTACCAGTATTTTAAAAGTGTTATAATTACTAAGGTAGTTTGAAAGAAAGATTGTGACTGAATTGTGTATGATGAGGTGATTCTAAAAAACAAAATTGGGTAGAAAAAGGTAAAAAAGGAGCAATTATCTCATAAAATGGGCTGTGAAATACAGAGGAAATGGGTGGGTGGAGAAGGGCTGGTAATGTTGGAAACTTACTGTCATCTGGATTGAAGAGAAAACAAAGTGTTTATCTGAAGAGGTTTAGAAGTCTTCTGAAATTCTAGAGAGGTTAGAAAACTGGGGAATAAGGTAGGGGAGGGACTTTAAAAAGGATGTATATTAGAAGGGTGGGGGAGAAAATAAGAGGGAATTATAGAAGGGTGGGTAAAATAAGGGAAAAGAGGGTAAGGGGAAAAGATAAGGTAACAGGGTTGGTATAAAAAGAGAGGCTGAGAAGGAAAATAGTAAAATAAGATGGAGTGAAATTCACAAATAATTAGAACTTTGTCAAATCTACGCGAACAGGAGTCATTCTCCAATTGATAAATGGTCAAAGGATATGAACAGGATGTTTTCCAGTGAAGAAAACTAAACAATGTATAGTCATATAAAAATTCTCTAAATCATTATTGATAAGAGAAATGGAGATTAAAACAACTTTGAGATATCATTTTATACCTACTAGATTTTCTAAAACAATATAAGGGGAAAGTTGAAATGTTGGAGAGGTTATGGAAAAATTGAGATACTAATTCATTGTTTCTAGAATTGTAAAATGATTCTACCATTTTGGAGAGCAATCTAGAATTATGCCAAAAGGGTTATTAAACTACCTATACCCTTTCACTCGGCAATACCACTACCTGGTCTATTTACAAAGATGATAAGTGGAAAAGGAGAAGAACCTGGTGGCAAAGAATTGGAAATTGCATGGAAGCCCATTAATTGGGGAGTGACCAAACAAGTTGTGGCATATAATTGTGATGGAATACGACTATGCTATAATAAATGATGAGTTTAATGATTGGCAAAATATGGAAAGACTTGGACAAGATGATGAAGAGTAAAATGAGCATAACTCAGAGAACATTGTATACAGTAACAGCAATATTGTTTCAAGAATGACTTTGAGTGAATGAGTTATTTTGTCTATTACAAATAGCCAAATTAACCATAAAGGGCATATGAAGAAAGGTACCATCTGCATCCAGATAAAGAACTGATGAAGTATGAACAGAATAATTTTACATATGTGTATGTGTGTGTGTGTGTGTGTGTGTGTGTGTGTGTACCTATTTGTGTCTAACCATATCCATCTCTAGGACATGGAGGTGCAAGGAGAAAAAAATTACATGATATTTTTGTTGTATATTTGAAAGGAATAGCAAGTTGTGCCTAGCAGATTTGCAGTTTCTTGTACAATTATCTTTTTTATGTTATGTTTATGTACAATTTTTGTTATGTTTTATGTAACAGTTTTTGTTATGTTTATGTACAATTATCTTTTACTATGTTATGAAAATGCTTGTTTAATTCTATAAATTAAAAACATTTTTTTTAAAACAAGAAACCAAGTAAGTTAAGAAACTGAGATAAGGAGGGAGAACCTTCCAAGCATGGGAGAGAGCCAATCAAAATCATGAGCTGTATTGTCACAGGAGGAAAAAAAAATCAGTGTCCATATGAGGAGGGAAGTAAAGTGTTAGAAGTCTGGAAAGGCAGAAAAGGGCCATGCTATGAAAGGGTTTTAAAAGCCAACAGAGGATTTATGTTTGGTTCTTGACTTAGGAAGGAAATCACCAGAGGTTACTGAATAGGGGAACAGCATGGTGAGAGCTGCATTTTAGGAAGATCACTTTGGTAGCTGAGTTGGGAGAGATCTGAAACAGAGAGACAAGTTAGAAAGCTATAGCAATAGTCTGAGAGAGAGGTAATAAGGACCTGCGCCATGGTAGCTGTGGTATGAGTAGAGAGAAGTAGAGACATGTTTGAGAGATGTTGTAAAGTTATCAATGACAAGATCTGACAATCAATTAGATATACAGGGTTAGTGTGAGTGAGGAGTCAAGAATGACATCAAGGTTTGGAACTCTGGCAATGAGGAGGGTCTCTCAATAACAGTAGGGAAGTTTGGAAGAAAAAAGTGTTTAGAGGGTGAAGTGGTGAGTTCTGTTTGGGGCAAGTTGAGTTTAAGATATCTATGAGACTTTTATTTTGAGATTTCTAATATGCAAGTGACAAACTAGAGTTCAGGAAACAGGTCTGGGCTAGTTAAACAGAACTGAGAATCATCTGACAAGAGATGATAATTGAATCCATAGGATCTGATGAGATCACAACTAATTTAGTGAGGGAAAAGACAAGGCCAAAACAGACCCAACAAAATATACTGAGAAAGAACTCTCAGACAGGTAGGAGGAGAAAGTGGAGGGAGCAGGTTCACATATGTATGCCAAAAAAAACCCTAAAGAAGAAATGTATTCAGGACAAAAGGGTGATCAATAGTTCCAAAGGCTGCAGAGAGTTCAAGGAGGATAAGAACTGAGAAAAGATCATTGGGTTTGGCAAGTAAGAGAACCCTGGTAACTCTGGAAAAGGAAGTTTCCATTGAATAACGAGGTCAGAATCCAGATTGCAGAGGGTTTAGAACGAGACAAGTAATAGAGGAGTCCCCTAGTATGGTGAGCTTTCTTAATAAGTTTCATCACAAAATAGAGAAAATACACAGGCTGATATCTATGAGGGATGAGTGAATAAAGGAAGGATATTTTTAAGTATCAGATAGATAGGAGCATTTTTGCAGTTATCAGGAAAGCAGCCAATAAACAAGGAGATATTAAAGATTATTGAAAGAGTGAGGATATTAAAGGGGATGGAATGGGATCAAGGGTGCATTTAAGAAGAGTTAGCAATAGCTAAGAGAAGGACCATCTCTACATGTCAGTCAGTTAGTCAATAAGCATTTATTAAGCATCTACTATAAGCCAGGCACTATGGTGAGATAGAGATAAAGGAAGATCAAGAGAGGGGTGAAGGACAGGCTAGTGGGGGAACACATCTCGGTGATAAAGATGGAAGCAAGGGAATGATGGGGAAGTGGATCTGCTTTCAGCAACTGGCTTACATTTTTCAGCTAGCTATGAGGAAAGGTTTTCAACTGAGAGGGCGGGTGAAGTTTGAAGAGAGATAAAATGCTTTAAAATATATGTGTTAGGGAAGTGTAAAAGAAATGCCATGTTGCAGTAAGGGCCTGGTAGAGATTACATGGCATAAATTTGTAGTGGATGTAGTAGGTATGGTTTCACAATTTTCTTTATCTCCATTCAGTAGCATGTGAATAGAAATGAAAGCAGCAGATGTCAAGACTGACCTGAGATTGAGGTCTGGGAAGATAGGATTGATATAGAGATGAAGCACTCAAGAGTAGAAGATAGTGCAAACTGGTTCACCAATAGACAAGGGAGGAGAGGAAAGGAGGTAAATTCTGAAGATCAAAGAGATGAAAGACAATGTTTGATGTTGTTCATTCTTTACTCTAGAAGAAGACCAATGACATAGAAGGGTGATATCTTAACTTGCAAGTGACTTGGATTTAAGTCAGGCAGAACTGTGCAAAGTCAGCAGCCTCACTCTCTTCCTCAGAGTCATTGGAGTCCAGTGACAAGACATGGGTCAAGATGACTTGTAATGGTACAGATGAAAGAAAACGAAGAATAGGGTGAGGGTTCATCAGACAAAGAAAAATTTATAACCATTAAAGATTATTATAAAATATAAAAATTCATAATTCAGGAACATGGAAGTGAAATACTCACAGATCAAAGTTATACTCATTCGTCATAAGAAATTAGTAGATTGAAGAAATGGGAAGTTAGAGGGATTGAGGCATTAGCAGTATATATGCCAAAATTATGTACTATAAGGGAAAGATGTAGGATAGAGAGAATAACTGTGAGCCAGATCCTGCACAATTTATATCATCTTTTAAGATGCAATGTATCAATAACTATGGGTTGAGAAAGTCTAGTACCCAAACCTATATACTTCCAAAATATGGTTATCATAAAAGATATAATTATCATCCAGTTATGAATGGCACAAAATAACACATGCACCTATCAGACATATATGGCTGCTGGCCTCCAGGACCTCGTTCTACTGAAAAAGCAATCAGTGTTTTGAAATATCATTAAATTCTCTTTAAATACATTTTCAGAAAATTATGTAACAGTAAGCTTAGTTTTTAAACACCAGACTCTTTCAGAAAGAATATTTGTAAACCTCAGTGAGTGATGTAGTGGAAATGATGTGATGTCACAAATTTTGTGTTAGCTAATGAAAAATGTGTTACATGTTTTTTTTTTCTCTTAACTTTTGGTGTGGAAGAGCAAGAATTTAGGTACTTTTAGAAATCATTTTCAGTACTAAAAAAGCTTAATAACTTGAAAATGTTCGTGTCTTTCTCACTACAGAGGATCCCAGTCTGGGCAGAAGACCCAAGAAAATGAGGAAAACTTTCAGCAATAGCAGAATAGGTAAACAAATAGGTATATACATACATACATACACACATATATACATATTTCTTCTAATATAAGACTAGGAAAAAGGATTAGAGCAAGGGAAACAATCTTATTTTAAAAGATGAGTATGGAGAGGGTGTTACTTCTAAATTAATGTATTTACTTAGAGACTCTACTCAATTAGTAGTAGAAAACCAGAAGTAAGTTTAAAAATGACTGATGAATTT
>JAQQSU010018992.1:0-10357 GCA_028627135.1 Pseudochirops cupreus
TTGTGGCCACTGTAGTGAAAACTGTGTGGCCATTTAATGTTATAAGATGTAATGTTGTGAATATTATAATGTTTTGAATGTTTGTCTTGATTTGTAATGGAATAAACAGAGTGTTCACTCTATTTTGTAATCTGAACTCTAAAAGCTGTTCACAGTAGCATTCCTTTGGGAATCTGCTGGTGCATGGCATTACAACTCTTCAACCACAAAAGTGAGGTACCATTTATTAGACTATGTGCCTGGGGTTAATTGACTTAGCAGGGTCATAGAACTAGTTAGTGGGAGAAATTAAATTTGAAAACAAGTCTGGAATCCAAGCCCAACACTTAATCTCCTGTGCCACTATTTAGTATAATAATATTGATAGCATCATAAACATTACCCTATTTAATTTTATACACTCTCCCTCATCTGGGGAGTAGAAGGATCATAGGATCATTGGTTTTTCAGGAGGCCTAGATGCCAATTTTGACTGTGGTGCTTACTAGTCACTTAACCTTGGACAAATCTCATAAACACCTTAAACCTGTTTTCTCATTTGTAAAACAGCACACTAATGATACAATATTTGTACTAAAAATCATTGAAAAAAACATTTTGCAAACTTTTGACAATTTCCTTGCTTTCTCTGGACCCGTTTTGTTGTTTTTTTTTAATGTGTAAAATTAAGGACCTGAACTAGATGACTCTATGGTCCTTTCCCATTACCTATCTATGATCCTTTCCCCTGAGATAAATTCACACCGTGCATTTCATTAACTAAGTAATATTGGGTAATTCACTTGAAACTCTCTGGACGTCAATTTTCTCACCTGTACAACAAGGAGGCCACAGTGGATAACATCTATATTTCATCCGTCTTTGTCTATAACTCGATTGGTTACAGATACACAATGCCTGAATGTACAATGTAAATATGAGTTATAACACATATCCCTATATTCTTCATTTTTACATAATCATATTGTAGTGATTGTTTAGTTATTTCAGCCATATCTTCCTGACCCAATTTGGTTTGTTTTTATTTTATTTTTGGCAAAGAGAGTAGAATCATTTGCCATTTCCATCTCTGACTCATGTATGGATGAGGAAATGGAAGCAAACAGGGTTAAACCACCTGTCCAGGGTCACAGCTAGTAAGTGTCTGAAGTCATATTTGAACTCAGGTCTTTCTGACTTTGAGCTCTATCCACTGTGCCACCTAGCTTCCCTATATAGTCATAAAATAGCAGAAGTTTAGATTTTAAAGATACTTCAGATGCTGTACTAGTTCTAACTTGTACTTGAACAAGAATATTTAACAGAGCCTCCTAGAAAGTTGTTTCCCAGTCTTTTCCTAAAGACTTTCAATAAAAGGGCCTCTACCTCTGGAGGCAGCCCATTGCATTTTGGGGTAGTTCTAAAAATTTTACTTGACATCAAGCATAAATTTGTGACAATCATATTGTCATCACAACTCCCAAAGCAGACTTGGAAAAATAAGTTTCTATTCTCTATCGAACACAGGATCATGTAACAGTCCCTTTCCTCCAGATCAGTAAATTAAAAACTCAAGGAAAGACATGGCTATACTTACTTCAGTATTGTCTCCCTAGAAAGAGACTATGCTTTCCTTAATGTGGGATGGCTACAACTTTGCTGATCGTACGAAACAGGATGATTAGACTAAACAGGATGGGAAGACCATACTTAGGGCCTCTTCTCTATTAGGCCCATGACCATATGTTTCAGTTATTTGATTCTCACAGCTTGACTAGAGCTGAGAAGCAGTCCAAGCGATAAAAAAGAAAAGGATCTTATTTAAAGTCCAAGTAACTTTGATAGTAACCACTGCACATAAGGTAGAACTGGCCAGGGAAATTGCTTTTTGAATAATTGTTTTTATTGCATTTCCTGTCATCGTTGGTAATAAACACCTCTCTGGTGGAAACACGCACACAGTCCTAGATCCTGAACCTTTCCATAAATCATTAGGGTCTCCACGGCACACGGGACTCATTTACATGGCACAGTTGACTGCAACACAGCAGGTTTGTAGGGGATTAATGGCAGCTTCTGGTGACTGTATATTTTGTAACTCAT
This sequence comes from Pseudochirops cupreus, assembly GCA_028627135.1. Taxonomy (NCBI): domain Eukaryota; kingdom Metazoa; phylum Chordata; class Mammalia; order Diprotodontia; family Pseudocheiridae; genus Pseudochirops; species Pseudochirops cupreus. The sequence goes on from JAQQSU010018992.1 coordinate 2,083, forward strand.
TATACGAATGTGCACCAAAGTATGTTTCCTGAAATGCCTCTCTCCTCTTTTGAGCCATGGAAAATAGTCGGAGTCTTTGAAAATCTCTCTGGGAAAAGACTTACCAGTTTTACAATCAATAGGGGTGAAATGCATACTCATGAGGACAAGGCTGTTTCAAAAATAATTATGTCAGAGAGGTCCCATTTTGATCATATGAGAGTACTGAGAAAGGAAATAATTAGTTTAAAGTAGGGAGAGCAAAGAAGACTTCATATAGGAGATGCTAGTGAGATAGGATCAGAGGGCCAGAATGGTAGAATGGATACAGTGGTAGAGTTGGAATTAAAAGATCTGGAGTCTAATTACTGCCTCAGACACTGTATTTTTTTCTGAACAAGGTAGTTAATCTCTCTGTGCCTTGGTTTCCTCACCTGTAAAGGAGGGTGGGGGAAAGCAATGAACTCAAAGTCCCTATCCAGTTCCAAACCTTGATCCTTTGATCATTATCTTACATTCTTCCTGTGTGCCATTATCCCTGATCTTCCTTATTTCATGCATCAAGGATTGGGATTTCATTGAGATGGTCATTCATATGATTGACACAGATCACAAGATAATTATAATCTTTATGATTGGAGATTCATCCGAAATTCAAAATGTTTAAGTAATTTCCAAGTCACCAGGTAATAAACCGTGTTATAGATTTAAAGATAGAAGGGATGTTAGGAAGTCGTCTCGTTTAAAGTGCGTAATTCACAGATGAAGATACTGACACACAAAAAGGTTAAGTGGCTTATCCAAGTTCACAGTACTAGTCATTATCTGAGGCGGTATTTGAATCCCATTCTTCTTGATCCCAAGCCTAATGGCTGACTTACTATTGCATTTGGTCTTATCATACAGGGAGTAGACATTGACTGAAATCAAGATTCAAAATTAAGTATACTTGACTCTATCTACCATTCAATATAAATATTCCAGTCTGCATTCTACGCTAACTCCAACTCATTCATGACTTAGTACCTTACTTCTGAGGAGTTAATTTGAGACTCATAATGGTGTTATCACTTTCCTAAGATCACCCAGCTAGAAAATTTGAGAGTCAAGATTCAAACTCAGGATTTTCTGACTCAAAATTCCATCCTCTATCCACCCACCATATTGCCTACCCCATATCAGATTATACAATACAGCATGAAAAGGAAGAATTATGGTACAGTTTAACAAGGATTAAAAGAAAAAGAACCTGAGTCAAACCCCTGCCCTTTTACTTCTAATGTGTATGACAGTGGGCAAGTCACTTAGCCTCTCTTGAATCCCATTTCTTTATCTGTAGAATGAAGGGAATAAAATAATTGGTTCCCAAAGTCCCTTTCAGCTTTAAAACACTGTATGAAATAAAGAAAAAGACAACAGGACTAGATTCTAAGTAAACAAATTCCACACTAAAGTCAACGTCATGGTTAACCTAGTAACCATGAAGATGATGATGAAGACAATGGGGATGATGGTGATGATATTATCATGCTTATGACTAGCTGTTCAAAACTAGCTACAAATCAAACTGTGTTTTGTAACCCATTATACAAATGGGCACCAAAGTATGTTTCCTAAAATGTACCCTACCCCTTCAACCATTGAAAATAATGTCAGCATCTCTGCTAATCTCTTTTGAAATGAACTCTCATGACTGTAAAACAATTTCAAAAATGTGTCTAGATGTGATTTTTCTTTCAGATGCAATTCTAGGATTAGTTCCTTTTTGAATTCCTTTCTCCTACTTATTGTATGCTGCCTTGCATTGTGTTTATTTATAAGATCACAGATACAGAGCTAGAAGGGCTCTTAGAAGCCATTTACTTAAAGAGACAGAATTGGAACTATGATTTCATTGGTACAGGGAACTTTTTCTTTCCATGCTGATTGGCACCTTCTCTGAAACAAAATGTTCTCTTGATGTTGTGACAAGGTATGGGAAAATATGCTTCAGGACTCGGGTTGTGGGAGATGGGAGGAAAAGTTTGGTACCTAATGTTTTTGTGGTACTGTCTGAGTAAATGCCTTCATTCAGGTGTGTGTTTGCTGGAAGACCATTAAAGGCAAATGGACTGAGAGAAGGTCATCAATTATAGTTTTAGGAGTATAGACTCATAAAATACCTTGAATGTGTGGTAGTGATGTCATGAAACTTCCAAACTATTAATTCAAATTGGGTGGGAGAATCAAGAGTGACATGAACAAGTCTTGTGAAAAGCCGATTCAAGGTAACAGAATGTCCTGATCTCCCCCCTTCTTCTCTCTTTCTCTGGTCTCCTTCCCTCTGCCACTCCTTGCCTCTTCTTATTCACTGAAGGAAACCTGAGTTAGAATAATTTACTCTATTTAAAGCCCTATTCTTTTGTAACTTCCCCTGTGGAATATAAATAGAATGTAAGTTCTTTGGGTCAGGTACTACTCAATTTGTTGTTCAGTCATGTCTAATTCATCATGACTTCATATACCATAGCTGTCCATGGTCTTTTCTTAGCAAAGATATTGGAGCGGTTTATTATTTCCTTCTCCAATGAATCGCTTAGTCAAGCAATTAAAAGCTAAGTGAATTGCCCAGAATCACACGTCTAGGAAGTATCTGAGACCATATTTGAACTCAGATCTTCCAGTTCAAATCCAGCTTCAGAGACTTCCTATATATGTGACCTTGGGCAATTCACTTATCCTTTGGTTACCTCAGTTTCCTTATCTATGAAATGAGCTGGAGAAGAAAATGGCAAACCACGTTAGTACCTGCCAAGATAATCCTAAAAGTGGTCATGAAGAATCAGAAACAACTGAAAACTATTAAATTTGGTTTTCTCTGTGTCACTAGTACTATAGTATATAGTACAGAAAAGGTGCTTTAGAAACTGTCAGAATAGAACTGACAGTTTCATAAAGAGGGAAGTATTAATTTCATCAGATTCCACTTCCTACTTTGCAGTGATGCATCCATTTTGTGTTTGACTGGTCTAGTGTAAAAATCTTAAGGACAAGGAGTATCTCTGTGACAGCTTCTCTTTTTGGTTGTTTAAAAAAAATGAAAGAATCTTTTTTCTGCATTGTTGTCACTTCCCAATGACACCCCCCTCTTCAATATGTCCCTTCTTTTTAACACATATCACAGTTAAATAGAATATAGTAGCATATTGGTCATGTCTGACAATATATGCCTTGTTCTGAACCTATTACATTTCCAATGTCTATGGAGCACAATCCAGATCGCTTGCTGCTCTCCTCTGCACTGTCAGTAGCCATCCCAAATGCTGCGTTTGGAATTCTTTCAAATCTCCCCATGTGTGACTACACCTGAGAACAACATGTCACTTTTCAATGATGTTCCCTTTACCAAGTTGCTGGGCTTCAAATTTAAGTCCTTTTAAAGGAAGAAATGATAATGTCACTTACTTTGGATCCATTGGGATCTACTACTATATCTACCATACTACACTCTAATAATCAGATGGCAAATACTGGTGATAGTTTCAGTTCTTCTTTGTTTCTGCCTCATATGAGTCCCTGGAATCTTGTACCTCTCCCTTAACTTCAGCCCCATGCCCTGTTCTTGGCAAAAATTCAGAACTAGGATTAGAAAAAGTGCAAGAAGTTTTGCTATGACTGGTATTTTATAGGGCCCTTAAAGTTTTGAAAAACGGTATGAAAATGTAAAAAAATATAAATGTTTGGAATGCACAGAAAACTCCGAAGGTATGTAGGCACTGATACAGGGCGAACTAAGCAGAACCAAAAAAAATGCACAAGTTACCAAAATTATTTTTTGAAATATGAATATTATATAATTGTAATTATCAGTATTATCTCAAGCAAAGATATGAGGAAATCCATCCCCCTTCTTTACTTGGAGAGGAAAGAAGAGCTATAGAGATGGAATGTTGCTTATGTTGTCACTAGTAATCACTAGGCCAGTGGTTTTTTCTTAGTTCCTTTTTCTCTGTTAAAAGAGAAGTTTCACTTGGGACTGGTATAGGGGGCCAGAGTGGATATAGAGGTGAGGAGTATATAGAAAAGAATGCTTTATAAACTAAAGACATTAATAAATTTGCTTTGTTTCGATGATGTGGGTACCACATTTGACCTGACACCTCATTTGGAGAGAATCATGGACTTCTTGAGGTTAGTTGGTTAGGCAGATAGCCAGCATCACTTACTGAGTGTCCCTTCTACTTTATACCATGGGAAGAATGCTGAACTAAGCAAGGCCTCTATAAAAGAGGTTGAAGACTTAATACATGCTCCCCAAATAGCAAACTCAGGGCTCACTAAGCAAAGAAGAAATGAGCATAAAAAAGGCAAAGGGCAAATGATCTGTGCCAGGGGAGCACCAACAATTTAGTTTCAAGTTCCACTGTCTTAAAGCTTCTGACTGTCTGGATTTCTGACCCCTATGCACCTTTACAGCTGCAATCATTTTGCTTCATCCTCCCTTGATTGGCTTCCCATCTTTTTGCTTTGTCACTGACTACTGAGACCAGCTGTCTCTCTGACCCCAATTCATACTATCTATTTTATTTAATGTCAAGTCTCAGGGATTTAACCCTTTATCTACCTTTCTTTGGTCACTGCTTTGATCTCTTTCCACTAATCTTCCAGAGTATTTCCACTACTAGATCTAGACACAATTGGTCCTGACAATACCATTGGGTAAGAGTAGGAACCCAGGAAAGCTCGTTGATTTGTGACTAACCATAGGTAAGCAATATTTTCCATATTATTTGTTTTATTATATTTTTCTCTGTACTAGAACCCACATGAGTTATTCTTCTCTTCATATCTGACACAGGTTGATGGGAGATTTAATTAAATTCCAAATCAATCAGAAAACATTTAACTAATTAATTTAATGAAATAGGGACAGCAAGGTGGCACATTAAATGGATCATTGTGCCTGAAGTCAAGAAGACCTGAGTTCAATTCCATTTTCAGATACTCACTGGCTTTGTGACTATAGGCAAATCTTTGAACCTGTGTTTGTCTCAATTTCTACATCTATTAAATAGGAATAATAACAGCACTTACCTCCCAGGGTTGCTGTGAGGATCACATGAGATAATAATTGTAAAGTACTTAGCATGGTGCCTGGCACATAGTAGGTACTACATAAATGTTGGCTATCATCATTATTATGTACCTACTGTTTTTCAGGTACCATGTTGGGCTCTGGAGATGCAAAGATAAAAAATAAAACCTTTAAGTATAGTGATATCTCTTTCTCCCTCTCTCTCTCTTTCAAATGAGATAGAGAGAGAGCCTAAAAAAGTAGACTGAGGACAGATTTTCAAGGGTTTTAATGTCAAACAGACATTTATATTTCACCTTAGAGACTACAGAAGTCAATAGACTTTCTTGAACAGGGAAGTATCAGTGGATGGAGAATCACTGGCAGAGTTGTGTGGAAGTTTTGGTAAATCCCTATAATACACAAGAATTATACTAGGCACTAAGAATCAAAATACAAAGATGACCCTAGTAAAAGAGATTAGATGGATATGGATGAATATTCAATATGGAAACCCAAGTCAATACAGAATGATTTGAATAGAAACAAGAACTAAAATTAGGGAAATAAATGTAGATTTCCTATAAGTGACTCTTGATCAAAGCCTTAAATTCAGAGCTGAAGAATAAAGGTGAGAGGCAAGAATGATGCCATTTTCAGTGTCCTTGTGTTCCAACAATTCAGAAGATATTGGGAGACATAAAGACCCTAAAGTTTTCTGAACAGAGTGAGGATGGGTCACAGAAAATAGTAACAAAGAAAAGTAGGTACCAAGTATTTTCTAGTCTAGGAAAGTTTACATGACACATATCACTATGGATAAATGACCTTAGTTTAACCAAATGAGACTTTCAAATCTGGGCAACACTGAAAATTTGCTTATTTCTGTATCGAGTCACCATCTTAATGAAATGATTGGCAGGCCTGAAGAAGCCACAGTGGCAGCCATTTAGTCCAATTCATTTTCAATCAATTCCATTCAATCCAATTTAATATACATTTATCAAGTGCCTATTATATATAACTAGGGATACATGGGTAACATTCCCCCACCTTCAAGGAGTTTCCATTCTGTCACAACAGGATGTAAAATAAACAGAAAGCTAAATATAAAGAAAGCTCTGCATACACACAGAACTGGCCTGGGACTCGGGAAGACCTGACTACAAGTCCCGTTTGTGACACTTACTTCCTGCGCAGCATGGACAATTTACAACATCTCGGCGTTCTGGACAAATCTCTAATATTGTAGCTTGCAGAGAAGACAGATGGAGTTTCCTCTACCAAGAGTTCTCCAAGCCAATAAAATCATAATTTATTTCCCATCTCTAAATATAAGGAAAGTTGTGGAAGGGGAGAGGTTGAAGACCTGGGAAAGTCAGGAAAAGCCTCTTGTAGTGTGTGACTTAGCCTGAACTTTTCAGTAAGATAGAGTTTACAAGATATAGGGATGTTGAGTAAGAAATATATTACAGGAATGGGATACAAACATGCATACAGACATGGACATGGCAGCTGGAATACTGAGTTAAGAGAAGAGGTGGGAGATGAGTTTGCTTGACATGTATGCCGGGGAAGAATAATCATTAATTCACCCAAGTGTGCTAGGAAGAGACTCAGACAAAATGACCAGGGAGCAATATGAAATTACAAACTGAATAATATCAAATATAGCTGGAAAGATCTGCTGCAACTAGTTTCTGTAGAGGGATTTAAAGCTGATGAATTTGTATCTGCTCAAGCTCGATAGGGAGCCACTGAAGATTGCTGTTTATAACCATTCTTTAAAAAATATCTATTTTGCCATAAATTCATCACACACCTATACATTTCATAATTAAACAAACAAATCCATTTTCTGACTTTCCTATTTCTTCAAGGAATCATTTTCTTAAGGCTTCAAAGTCAAAATAATCCTTCTAACTGGGTAAAGATATTGGATTAAATTAGATAGCATATAGAAAACACTCTAATTGCAATATAAATGATCGTTGTAATAGTAGTTATTATTGTGGTGCTGATAGTGGTGCTGATAGCAGCAGCAGCAGGGGCCGTGGTGGTGCTGATAGTGGTGCTGATAGCAGCAGCAGCAGGGGCCGAGGTGGTGCTGATAGTGGTGCTGATAGCAGCAGCAGCAGGGGCAGTGGTGGTGCTGATAGTGGTGCTGATAGCAGCAGCAGCAGGGGCAGTGGTGGTGGTGGTGGAAGAGGAGGAGGTGGTACAGTGGATAGAGTTCTGGCCTGCAGCCAGAAAGATTCATCTTCCTGAATTCAAATCGTGCCTCAGATACTTCCTCACTGCATGACCCTGGGCAAGTCGTTTATCCCAGTTTGCCTTGCTTTCTCTTCTATAAAATGAGCTGGAGAAAGAAATGGTAAACTACTATAGTATCTTTGCCAAGAAAATCCCAAACTGAGGCATGAAGAATTGGACATGACTGAAACAATTGAACCAATCCAAAATTAGTAGTTGCTGTCACAGCAGCATTATTAGTAATAATTTGGTAAAATAGAAGCTACTGCCTTTTAGGCTAGGAATACTATTCATGTAGATAAGACTGGCTCTAATTTCATATTGAAAGACAAGATCAAAAAAGTCACTACTTTAACATTTGAAGTCTTATTTCATCTTTCAGGGGTAGCTAGGTAGCTCACCAGCCCTGGAATCAGGAGGACCTGAGTTCAAATGCATCTTCAGACACTTAATATTTACTAGTGATGTGATCTTCAGCAAGTCACTTAACCTCAATTGCCCTGCCTTCCCCCCTCCAAAAAAGCAAAAATATATAAATTTTATATATATATATATATATATATATATACACACACATACATGTATATACATGTATATACACACATACATATTTGTATATGTGTCATATACATAACAGGAAAAGAGGAAAGATATATATATATATATCTTTCCTCTTTTCCTGTTATCTTTCCTCTTTCTTCCCTTAATAGAAGAAAGTAACTGGTCCAATGCAATGTGCCATCACTGAAGTCAGGAAACATGGGTTCTGATTTTATATATGACACTTACCTGCTATTTGTACTTAGGCAAAGCATTTAACCTCTCCCTGCCTAAATTATTCCATCTGAAAAGTGGGCATAATAGTACTTGTACTATCTACTTCATAGAGATCCTAGAAGGAAGGAATTTTATTAAACTTTAAATGCCAGGTGTATATATGTCATCATCTTACATTCTATGTCAGCTGGACTCCAAAGAGCTCCTGATTTC
>JAQQSU010018993.1:0-10357 GCA_028627135.1 Pseudochirops cupreus
CAGCTCATCTCTAGCTTTAAGGCATTCTTCATGTTTATTGGAGGCCCCTGGTGGGGGTGCTCTGGCTGCGCTCTCCTCCTCCCTCTCTCTCCCATGATCTTTCTTTTCCCCAAAGAAGGAATCAAGGGTTTGGGAGCTGTTCTTACTTTGCTTCTTATGCTTATTCTTACTCATGGTTGTTCAGACCATGATTTTTTTTAAAAATCTCTGTGGGGCTCTGCTTCCAGAAGGGAAAGCTCTGTGCCAAATCGCTGGGGTCCTCCCAGCTGCCGTAGCTCTCAGGAAGATACTGGGACTCTTCCTAATTACTTCCGGCTGACTGGGTAATGAGGACTCCAAGATGGAGCCCAAGATGGCGATCTGGATCCAGGCTGCTCAACGCGAGGGCACTGGCCTGAGAACAATTGTTAAGTCCCCCTGCTGTCTGCAGGCCGCGGGCAGGAAGCTACAGCGCGGAGGCGGGTGCAAAACCTCTGCCTTTCGCTTTTCCGCTCTGGAGACCTTTCCTGGGACTGCTTATCTCCCCCTTTCACAATCCCCACTCACAGCTGCTGCTAATCCACTCACCTGAGAGGCTCCTCCGCTCTGCTCCTCCCATCCAGGCACCCCCAGGGCACAGCCACGGTTTCGGGGCAGGCTGCTTTTGGTTCGCAGTGCTGATATGGTTCCCAATCTCACACCTTCTACTTGCCCCCTTTGTCATTGTCAAATACATACTCAGGTTTTTCCTATTTTTTTTTAAAAAAAACATAAAACAAAATAAGGACCTTTACTTGACTGTGCCATCCATGAAGATTCTACCTCATACCTCTCTTGTGTTGATGAAGTCTTAGAAAGAGTGGTTTGCAGAAACCACTCACTTCTCAAGCCCTTGTATTTTGGTTTATTGTCCCATCACTCTTCTGAAACTAGTGGACTAGGACCTGAGCAGTGCCTGGCATTGAGGTGGTGCTTAATAAATGCTCATTCCCTTCCCTTCCCCCCCAGGGTCTAACGTATCATAAGTAATAGATATGTTTTGATTGATTGCCTGGAGTTTCTGTCCTGGGCATTTTCTTTTTTTCTTTCTTACTTCATCAGCTCCCAAAGGTTCAAATATCATCTCCAGTTAGAGGATTCCAGTATCTCTATATTCAGTTCCAGTCTCTGCCCTGGGCAGAAACCAAGGGAAACATTTTTTTTGATTGGTAAAATTCTTTATTAATTTGTTTGTTTTCTTTTAGTTTACAAGATTCAGTTCCACAATCCCTTGAGTTTCAAATTCTGTCCCCCGTCGTCTCCCGTCCCCCAACCATGGCGGCATGCAGTCAAGTATAGGATCTGCAAATACTTTCACATTAGACATTAGTCTGGTTATATAGATAGGTTGTAATTGATGGAATGAACCATGGGAAAGAGGAAACAAAATGAAACAAGAAAAGAAAGGGAGCAGGTAGTTTGCTTCCATCTGCATTCAAACTCTATTATTTCTAGTTCTTTCTCTGAATGTAGGCATCTCTTTCCATCATGAGTCTTTTGGAGTTATTGTATAACCTTGTATTGCTGGGGAAACACTTAAATATGCAAAACAAACATTTATATGAAGGAATCATGGGGCCAGGGAGAAAAGGGAGTAGGTTTTTGCAGGTATTCCCACATAACCAGCTGTCTATCAGACATCTTTGCTTGTCCTATAGCCGTCTTGACCTCTATATGTTGAAAACACAACCAACTATCTTCCCTAAAAAAAAAATTTCTCTGTTAAACTTCCTGATTTCTTTCAACAGTATCACCATCCTTCCAGTCACCTAAATTTACCTACAACCTCAGAGTCATCATCAACTCTTTGCTTGTCCTTACCCTTCCTTTGGACAGCCCAATGGGTAGAGTACCAATGCCTGAAGTCATGAAGACATCTTCCTGAATTCAAATCTGGCCTCAGGTACTTACTAGCTGTTCCACCCTGGGCAAGTCATTTAACCATGTTTGCCTCAGTTTCCTTTTCTGTAAAATGTGGATAATAATAGCACCTTCTTCACGAGGTTCTTGTGAGGATCAAATGAGATAATGTCTGTAAAGCACAATGTCTGGCAAGTAGTAGGTACTTATTGAATGCCCATTGCCTTATCCTCTTCTCTTTCACCATCTACCTCTTTGCCTTAGAGAGGCAGAACTGGTTATGCCATGTCTGCAATTCTCTCCTTCTTCTGTCTCTTAAAATTCTTAGATTTCTTTAAGACTCCATTGAAGAGCCAAGTCCTAGCACAAGAAAGAATACAGAAGTTTTTCCTGGCAAACAGAAATGAGTTTGTGATGAATATTTGCGAAACTGCACCTCTGCAGTTTCCTCCCAGGAAAGTGCAAGCTCCTTTGGGGCAGGCATTGCTTCATTGTGGCTTATGGCCCTTCAGGCCACATCGGGCATTAGGGTGAGTGAGGCCACTGCTATCAGTGAATGGTTACTTTGATCTAGTTCGACGACCAAGTGTCACTCTCTATACACATTTCTCCCTCAATTTTGTGGGATTCATTCATGAGAGAAATACCCAATCATGTTGGAGAGGACAAGATCCCACTGCTGCTGGAGATCAGCTGGCTCTGTCTCTCTGACACACATAATTGGTTGTTTAGAGATTTGTCATATGATAGTGCAGACTTTCACATTTGGGGTCTCATCTCACTCTCTTAGCCCTGCCCACCCCCTCATATTCAATCAGTTGTTAAATCTTGTAGATTTAGCCTTGTTAACAAATACTCCCTTCTCTCCATTCACACCAATACCACCTCAGTACAGGCCCCCATCCTTTTGTGCCTAGACTCTTGTGATAACTGCTGGTTGGTGGCCCTGCATCAGCTCTCTCCCCAGGCTGGTCTATCTTCCACTTAGTTGTCAAATTAATTTTTCTGAAGTACAAGTCTGATCATTTCCCCCTCCTACTCAACAGTGGCTCTCTGTCACCCAAGGACCAAATAGAAAATCCTTTCTTTGGCTTTAAAAGCCCTTTAAAACCTCCCCTTTCCCCCCCCCCCCGCCCCACCTTTCTAATCTTCTCATCCCTTGTACTCTCTGGTGCACTACTTGATCCAGGGACACTGGCCTCCTTCCTGTTCCTTGAACAAAACACTCCATTTCCTAACTCCAGACGTATTCACAGGCTCTTATGTGTGACTGGGTTGCTTTCCCTCCTTTTCTCGGCCTCCTAGCCTCTTTTAAGTCTTGGATAAAGACTGTCTCCAACAAGAAGCCTTTCCTGATCCCCCTAATTAGTGACCCCACACCTAGAGCTGGTCTCCACTCTTGTTGCTTCCTTGCCCCAGGCTCTGTCTGCTCTGGACCTCCTGATGTTTGCCAGACCCTTCCAGGTTAGAAGTCTCTTTCCAAAGGCACCAAGTCCAGTATCTAGTGAATTGGACATCCCCTCTATAACTTGGATGACAAGGAGCCATCTGGACTCCATATGAAGATCTTCAGTGAGGAAGGCCATTTGATATCAGGCAGACCGCAGTGTAAGGCTTCTTCACATTTTCCTTTATCTTGAGCTGAGATATGTTGCCCTGCAACTTTTGTCTGTGTCATATACTTTTATATTCTGGGGCTAAGCAGAATAAACCCAAACTTTCAGCCATTCAAATGCTTTCAACATGGTTTTTCTTGAGGTTAAGCATTCCCGAATCCTTCAGACAAAGTTTGTGTAGCACGGGTTTGAGTTCACTCACTATTTTGGACACTTTCCTCCACATGCGCTACATTTGGCCAGAGTGGCTCCTGAAGTGCTTGGACCAGGGCTGAGACAGCGAGACTGTCCCTCCTGATAAAGCTGCTCAAGATTCTACTAGCTCTTTTGGAAGGTCCGATCATAGTGTATGTTCTTGCGTGTGTTTGTAAGAGAAAGAGTATGTATACATGTATGTGTCTATATATGCATGTGTGTATATATGTATGTATCTTGCAATCACCTAAAAAGATAAACATTTACAACAAAACAAAAATAAAAAAAACAAACAGACTTCCAATCCTTCCCATTCAAAACACATATGAGCTGTGGGCTCATCGTGCTTCAGCATCTTATACTTGAAAACATGCTTTATATCAACTAAAAGTCTTCACCTTTGGCCCTAAATTTGCCCCATTATTCCAGGCTATTAGGGACCCTTCAGATAATCGTTCTGTCATCCAGCTTCACAGTTCTCTCTCTTAAGTTCCGTGGCCAAATTGTGTGACGAATGTCGCCTATCCAATGGCCTGTTCAAGCCATTGACAAAAAACAAAGGTCCAACAAAGTGAGACTATCCATTAGCTAGTTCCAGAAATCTAGGAACGGTTCCACTTTGGGTACGCTAATTTACATAGAGATAAATGTACCAATCTGTACAATCCAGCCTGCCTCTAACCATCCTGTCCAAAAGGAATTCCCGAATATTCATTGTACCTGGTTGAAATTCAGACACTAATGGTTATGGCATCCCACTGATCCACCAGTCTAGTAACCGCCAAAAAAGAAAATTAAGTTATTTTCAAGTCTGATGACTTGATGATGACTTCCTGATGACGCCATGCTCTCTTGGTGTAATCAATGTTGCCTCCTCTAAATGTTCATCCACCATGCCTCTCCCCACTCCCAAACAGATACCTAAGAATTAATTTTGTTCCCTTTTTTGGAAGTTGGGAGTACACTGGCCTCTTTCTAGAATGATGGCTGCTCTCTGATTCTCCACAACTTTGGAGAAAAATGCCTGATACTGAATTAACAGCCACAACAAGAAGTTGTTTGAGTAATCTGGGCATAGTGGCAGCCGGGCCTTGGTGGCACAGTGTCATTAGGGGCATGGAGGTGCTCCCTTGTCCTCTCTTCTAATTTCTCAAATGTTGAATTCCACTTCTTCCTTTTAATTAGTTCTGTGCTTTGAATGGAACCTCTCTACCTCCCTTCACTGCACATTTTATTCTCCTCAATAGAAAACAGAATCAATATAACAGATGAGGAGTGTGGCTACTTCTCTGTTATCACCTCATTCCCCCTAGTCATTGGTCATATCTCCCTGTGTTGATCTCTGTACCTCAAATACTATAGGAAAAGCTACTTGGACTCATGGTGGAGAATGCTCTCCACACCCAGAGAAAGAACCAAAGAGTCTGAATGCAGAGTGAAACAGACTGTTTGCTCTCTTTGTTGTTGTTTCTTCTTTCCAATGGGACCCAATGGAACCACATTGGTCATTTCCTTTAAAACATGACTAATGTGAAAATATGTTTAATATGAATGTATGTGGATAGCCTGTATTGTGCCATCTTGGGGAAAGGGGAAGGGGGGGAGAAAATCTAAAACTCAGAATCTTGAGGAAGTTAATGTTGAAAAATAAAATTAACTAATTTTTTTTTAAAAAAGAAAGGATTCAGAAAGAAGTAACTTTGGTGTTCTTGCATGAATCACATGATCTTAAAAAAGGCTTATGGGAGACTGCCATACTTTGGCATTTAACTCCAGGTATTTTCCCTTCTTTCCACCATAGGCAAATCTTTAAAGCATGTTTATTGATGTCTTTTATTTTCATGTGTGTTTCCTAATGTAATTCTCTTCCCCTCCCAGAAAGACACACCTTATAATGAAGAGTAAAAGGGAGGAAAAATGTTCCATGAAATTAGCCAATACTAGAAGAAGTCTGACATCTGTACGTCACATATTCACAGTCTTTCTCCTTTACAAAGAAAGGAGAGAAGTGGCATCTTGTATCTGGTCTTTGGGGACAAATTGGGTCAATTTCATGGCATTCACTTTTGATTGCCTTATTGCAATTGTTGTTTCCACTTACATTGTCATAATCATTATACATATTGTTTTCCTGTCTCAGCTTCCTTCACTCAGCATCAGTTCACATGTCTTTTCATACTTCTCTACATTCATCCTATTCATCATTTCTCAAAGGACAGTAATATCCAACTATATTTAAATATTACAACTTATTTAGCCATTCCCCAAATGAAAGCTTTTATTTGCTTTTCAATCCTTGCCCACTATAAGTGCTGCTATAACTATTTTGGCATATATGTTGTTGTACAGTCATTTTTCAGTTCTGTACTACTCTTTATGACCCTTTTGGGGGTTTTCTTGGCAATGATGCTGGAGTAGTTTGCTATTTCCAATTGCAGATCATTTTACAGATGAGGAAACTGAGGTGACTAGGGTTAAGTGACTTGTCCAGGGTCACATAGCTAGTAAGTGTTTGAGGTCATATTTGAACTCAGGAAGATGGGTCTTCCTGACTCTGGACCCAACACTCTATTCACTATGGCGCCACCTAGTTTCCCTATATGGCACATATTCTTTTAGTCCTTAATCTCCCTGGCATAAATGCCTAGCAGTGGGATCTCTGGATCAAGGTGTATGGACATTTCAGTCACTTTCTTCAGATAACTCTCTATTATTTTCTGGAATAGTTGCACCAGTTCACAGCTCTACCAACAAATCTACATATCTTTAAAAAATCGAGGCTGGTCGAGGAATTCTCTGTACTACCACATCCATTTCTTTAGATGTTACTATCTTTTTTTTCCTTGATGGAACTGTTTTTGACTGAGTCATCGGAATTTGAATATCTAGAGTGGTGATGTCAGACTCAAATACAGGGTCACTAAGCCATAAAAAAGATTGTTGGAGACATAATGACTTAGAAAATCACATATTAAGATTGCCTATATTTTATTACATTTTATTTTGCTAAATTGTTTCCCAATTACATTTGAATCTGGTTTAGCCACAGAGTAAGCAGTACCTCTGATTCAGAACACCTTATTTCTGTTAAAAACATCCCTACCAAAATAGGGAAACTATACTATATCAGTCATAATAATCAATATTGTTTTAGACTATTTAAAATGACTACTATAAGGTTAGAACATTGCTGGGGTATGGGAAATGATGAATTAGATTTAGAAAAATAGGGGAAGACTTGGACTTATGAAGTAAGATGCTCTCCACCCTCAGAGAAACAGAGGATAAACAAGTATAATGTAGTCCTGCACAGATGCATATGAAAGTATATGTCTATATATGAGTATGATTATAGCTAAAGTGTATGTGTGTATGTAAGTATACATATGTATGCATGTACACACATCTATGTCTTTATGTGTATATATGCATGCATATCTGTATGTGTATATGTATATAAGTGTGAGAATATATGTATGTGTATATACACATACAAACACACACGCACATATGTGTGTATATATGTGTGTAATTATACACACACATGCTGAAGGGGGCATAAAAGAACAAAGTAAAAAGTGCACAGCAGAGAATAAAAGGAAACTTACGAGGAAGTAAAAAAAAGCTGGACAGCTCTGAACACAATGTTTAGTCTTTGTTATGTAGGTTTTCTTGAACCAGAAATTTATTGTTGTGTATTTTGAATCCTCTCTTATTCTGCTGGGCACATGGCAATGCTTTTTAAACATTTTCTTATTTTCTTTTTAAATTTTAGTATTTAAATTCGTAATATTTTTATTTTCTTTTTCATGATATATTTAAGTTTAAAGTAAATTGATAATAAAAAGAACATCCCTACCCACTTCTATCTCTCCCTTCTATGCTTTCTTGCCAGATATCTGAGGATTAGGAAATTTCGCATGTGAAAGAATGGGAATAGAGAGTGAAGTCATGTAACTTCATTATATGAATGTGTAGCCCAATGAGACTTGGGTTTCAGGCCCATCCCTGATGTACCATGGATGAATCACTTTATGTTTCTGAGTCTCGGTTTTATGATCTGTAAAATGGGCAAATTATACTTTTATTACTTATATTAAATTGTTAGATTATTTAAAATGAGATACTAAATGTAAAGCCATTTATAAATGTCAATTATTATTATTCTTATTTCAATAACAAATAAATCCCCTCCTGGATCACTATTTTCTTGTGGTGGAGGCACTTGTATAGTTGAATGAAACTACCAGCTATGCTGTGCAGGGTTACCTAAGACAGACAGATCATAGTGGAGAGTTCTCATAAAAGGCCATCCACTGGAGAAGGAAATGGCAAACCACTGCAGCATCTTTGCCAAGAAAACCCAATAGACAAGAGTAAAAATGATAGAGATGACATCAAAAGCTGAGCCCCTCACTGCCAGAAGATATCCAATGTATTACTGGGGAAGAGCAGAGGACAATGACAGGTAGCACCAGTTCTAATGATGCAGCTGGACTAAAGACACAGCTATTCAGCTGTCTATGTGTCTGGTGACAAAAGAGAAATCCAGTGCTACAAAGATCAATATTGCATAGGAACTGGGACGTAAGATCCACGGGCCAAGGGAAGCTGGACGTGGCCAAACAGGTGACAGAAAGATTAAACATGGACATCTTGGGTTTCAGGGAACTTAAATGGATGGAAAGGGGTGAATTTAATTCAGGTTACGATTCCCTCTCTGACTGTGGGCCGTAATCCCTTAGGAGAAATGGAGCAGCCCTGGTAGATTCTTACTCAGTCAACAGGGTGAGAAAAGCTGGACTAGGGTATGATCTCAGAAATGACACAATGTATCTGTTTAAATCCAAGGCAAATCCCTCAACATCATAGTAACATAACCACTGCAAACACATCAATCATGGATCCTAAAGAGGGCAAAGTCGTTCAGTATGAAGACCTACAACAACTGCTAGAAATGACACACAGAAAAGTCCCATTCATCACAGGGAATTGGAATTCTAAAGTAGGATAAAAAAATGGGAATAAACAGCAAATTTGGCCTTGGAATACAAAATGCAGCAAGGCATAGACTAATAGAGTTTTGTCAAGATAACTTGCTGATCATCACAAATGTTCTTTTTCAACAGCTCAAAAGACAACTCTGCACAAGGACATCACCAGATGGTCAATGGAGAAATCAAGTTGATTATATATTTTGCAGCCAAATGTGGTAAAGTTCTACACAGTCAGTTAAAATGAGATGTGGAGCTGACCATGGCTCAGATCATGGGCTTCTTATTCTAAAATTCAGACTTAAATTGAAGAAAGTAGGAAAAATCGCCAGACTGTACAGGTATGACCAAAATAATATCCCTTATAAATATGGCGTGGAGGGGATGAATAGACTTACGGGATTATATCTGGTAGATGAAATGCCTGAAGAAATGTCGATTGAAGTTTGCAATTTGTATAGAAGGCAGCAACAAAAAAATCCCAAAGAAAAAGAAGAGCAAGGAAGCTAAATAAATGACAGTCTCATGAGGCTTTACAAATAGCTGAGGAAAGAAGGAAAGTGAAAGGTAAAGGAGGAGAAAAATAAATCCAACTGAATGCAGAATTCCAGAAATTATCAAGGTCAGCCAAATGCTCATTCCTAAATTATCAATGCAAACAAATAGAAGAAAATAATAGAATGGGATAGACAAGAGATCTCTTTAAGAAAATTGGTGACATCAAAGGAATGTTTGATGCAAGAAAAAGGGCATGATAAAAGATAAAATTGTATGTGCTTCATAGAAGTAGAAGAGATCAAGAAGAGGTAGCAAGATTCAAGAAAGAACTTAAATCACCATGATGGCAGTGTAACTGATTTAAACACAGACATCCTGGAGAATGAAGTCAGATGTGGTTTAGGAAGCATTGCTAATAATAAAACTAGTAGAAGTAAAAAAATCCATTGAGCTATTTAGAATCCTAAAAGATGATGTTGTTAGAGGGTTTTACTCTATATGCCATCAAGTTTGGAAAACTGAACAGTGGCCATTGGATTGAAAAAGTTCAGTTTATGTCCCAATCCTAAAGAAGTGCAATGATGAAGAATGTTCAAATTACCAAACAATTGTGCTCATTTCACACATCAGAAAACTTATGCTTAAGATTTTGTAATGTAGGCTTCAACCATATGCAAACTAAAAAGGACCAGAAGAGCAGGCTGGTTTCTGAACAGGTAAAGGAACTAGAGACCGAATTGCCAACATTTGCTGGATTATGGAGAAAACAATGGAGTTCAAGAAAAACATTTACTTCTGCCTTATCAACCACACTAAATCCTTTGTGTGGATCACAACAAAATGTAGCATGTCCTCAAAGACATGAGAGTACTATATTATCTTACTTTTCTCCTAAGAAAACTGTATATGAGTCAAGAAGCAACAAAGCCAAACATGGAACAACTGATTGGTTTAGGATTGGGAGAGGGATCCCAAAAGGCTATATATTGTGACCTTATTTATTTAAATTACAGGCAGGATGGCATTATGATAAATGCCAGGCTGGACAAATCAAAAACTAGAATTAAGGTTGCCAGAAGGAGTATCCATAATCTCAGATATGCAAATGACAACACTCTAATGGCAAAAAGTGAAGAAGAATTAAGAAGTCTCGGGGGGCGGAGCCAAGATGGCGGC